>SJYQ01000598.1:252937-293099 GCA_006410935.1 Redunca redunca | reverse complement strand
CCTCGCTGTGGGGAGGGAGGGATGCTGCACACAGATAAAACACTGTCGTGTGTACGTGGTGCCTCAGCCCCGTTGGGTTTGTCCCTGTTTGCAGCGCACAGGCCTCTCGTGGGGCGGGTGGGGGCGCACAGGCCTCTCACGGGGTGGGCAGGGGCGCACAGGCCGTGCTGCTTGGGCTCCACGCTGCTCCTCCGGGAACCGTCTGAGGCCGGCCCTCGGCTGTGTTCTCCTCCCCAGTCTAATCCGCTCGGGTTTGGCGCTCAGCCATCTCCCGGAGGTACAGATTGGGCTGGAGTTGCGCCTCGTGCCCTTCCCAAGTCCGAGTTTCCCAGGTGCCCGGTGGCCGCAGTCTCTGCGACCCGTCACATTTCTCGCCCCTGCTGCTCAGTCTTCTGGGTGTACCGCTGACCAGCACCCCCAGAAGTTTTAGCAAAGAAGCCTGCTTGCCGTTTGGCAGGGAAAGTCTCTCCGGGGCTGTGATTGTCCCTTTCCAGCCCTTATGGCTCTGGCTGCCTGTCCCTGGCGGGGGATGGTCTGCAGCCAGCTACTTCTGTTCTGTCCTTTGTTCTGTGCGCGGTCCTGGCGGTGTCCTGTGTTCGAGCTTTTCGTGTGGTTAGCTATCCCCCAGTCTGGTTTACTAGCCCAAGTTATTTCGTTCTGGTTACTTGCCGGGCGTTCCTACTTGATTCTTACAAAGCTGTGCAGCCTGCGCCTCGCACGCGTCCCTGCCCTGCCCCCTGTGGGTGCAGGTTTCTGTGCTGCCCTTCCACTGGGGAAGTCACTTTTGGGCTTGTAATCTGTTTTTGAAGGCAATGATCTGCTTTTCTGGGTGCTTGATGTTCTCTGCCAGCATTCAGAAGTTGTTTTGTGGAGTTTGGTCGGCATTGAGATGTTTTTTTGAGGAATTTGTAAGGGAGAAAGTAATCTCCTCGTCCTATTCCTCTGCCATCTTCTCCCCCCCACCCCTGTCTCTGCTTTTTAATATGCTGTCTAGATTGATCATAACTTTCCTTCCACGGAGTAAGCGTCTTTTAATTTCATTGCTGCAATCACCATCTGCAGTGATTTGGGAGCCCAGAAAAATAAAGTCTGACACTGTTTACACTGTTTCCCCGTCTATTTGCCATGAAGTGATGGGACCGGATGCCATGATCTTAGTTTTCTGAACGTTAAGCTTTAAGCCAACTTTTTCACTCTCCTCTTTCACTTTCATCAAGAGGCTCTTTAGTTCTTCTTCACTTTCTGCCATAAGGAAAACAATAAAATGTGAGCTTTATCACCTTTCCAATTTGCTTCAAATGCCAAACGACCATAGGATGGTCTACATTGAGTTCTTTGGCAACTTCTGTAGTTATAAAAGGATCAACTTCAGTGATTACTCTCAGTTGGTCGTTGTCAACTTCCGATGGCCAACCACTCTGTTCCTCATCTTCACGGCTCTCATCTCCTTTACAAAACTTCTTGAACCACCACTGCACTGTAGGTTCTTTAGCAGTTCCTGGGCCCAATGTGTTGTTGATGTTGCGAGTTGTCTCTGGTTCTTTACAACCCATTTTGAACTTGAGTAAGAAAATCACTTGAATTTGCTTTTGTGTAATATCATTTCTGTAATCTAAAATAGGCACAGCAACTAATAAGTCATTAGTGAAAAACAGAAAGTGATAAATGCACATTACAATGATGTGCAACATTACCACATTTATTTAAGAGTATATTCCAATAGCAAACAGCAAAGTTCAACAATGCAAAACCGCAATTACTTTTGCACCGACATAATAGTAAGGGAAGGTGGGATTTAGAAGCCAGGGAAGGAGCCATGTTCTCAATCACTGTACTTTAAGGCCTCTCCTTCTTCCACTGCCCCTGGATCAGGTGATTCTGCCTGTGGGGAGCATCTAGAGGGAATAAGGATGTCTCCTGGGCTTTTGGGGGTATACATATAAGTAACAGACTGGGTCTCAACGCTTTGGCATTCAAGTGTACTAAAGAAAATGAAGCAATTGAAAACTTGCATAATTACAAGCATTTAGGAATAGCCGAAAAATTGTGTGGGAGGTCAGGGGTTGTCCTTTGGGTTTGGCAGCTGAATGATTTAATCTGGGAAGGAGCTGCAAAGCGAAGCTGGGATGGGTGGGTGAGTGGAAGGCAGTTTCTGAGAGAGTGGGTGGGGAGGGTTCTTGAGCTCTGCAGAGAGGGACATCCAGGGAGTGCTTCTTCAGGGTCGCCTCCTGAGGCTGTCTGTGGCCAGTGATTCTGGAGACTGCTGGGGCAACTGGGAGCTGCTTCTTGCGTCTTTAGGAGTGCAAGCAGCTGCTACACGACAGATCCAACTCTCAGCAAAGGTGTGAAGGAGAGAGTTTGGTCTTGGTGCTTCTCTGTCATTTTTTCCTTAACTCTTCTTTCTTCTTTTCTTTGCTCTCACGTGGGTCTTCACCTGTGCAAAGTCATTTCCCCAGCAGTACCCCTCACCAGAGCCCTCCTATCCATTTCTCTTGCCTTTGACGAGTGTAGCAGAGCCTCGTCTGTATATTATCATCTCTGTGTACCTGTTCAATGTGGGGCTGGCTAGCTGACTGTGATAAATGAACCCACAGTCACTGATAGTTTTGTCAATGAGCCAGTGAAGCCCCTTCCCCCAGCTTCACAGGAGCGCCCAGAGGTCTGGGGAGAGAGCCCCCTGAGAAGTTGCTGACACTTTCAGAACGAGGCAGAGTGAGAAGCCTGCAAAGGAGACTGGGAAACAATGGCTCTGGGGGTACAAGGAAAACGGAGAGTGGTTTCACTGGAGCCAAGGGAGGAAAGAATGTGAGTAAGGAAGGTGAAAACACGGAAGGATGCTCATGATAGATTAGGTCAATTGAGTTTCCTAAAGTGGTACATATGAGTATTTATAGAAAGATATCAGAGAGGACACAGACAGAAAGGTCATTTGTGGTTGTTTCTGGATTTTTTAATGTATCTCTTTCCAAATTTTCTATTATGAATATCAGTAAAATTATCAAAAGAGGAAAATGGAAGGCATAAGCAATGCCAAATGTAACAGACAACTAAGAGAAAGATGTAAATATATCCATTGGCTTTGGCAATCTAGAGAATGTTAATGACCTTGACAGAAGTTGTCCCAGTGGAACGTGGAGGGACAGAAGTCCGATTGCTACCAGTTCAGGAGCAATTGGGAGGGGAGGGCTTGCAGACTGGGTGTAGACTGTTCTTTCAAGGATTTTGAAATACTTGACTGTGAAAAAAGGAGTTGGGATCAAAGGTGAAGAAGTCGGTGTTGTGGGGTAAAAGAAAGGTGTTTATAAAATACAAAGGATTGGAATATGTCTTTGTGCTAAGGAGAGAACCAGTTCCATTAAGCTGATAAGGATACAGGGTGACTGATGGAGCATGGTACTATGGGAGGCAGAAGGGTATAGAACCAGGGAGTAGAGTTAGCCTCAGTCATGGAAAGGACATCTCTTCCACTGTGGATGAATGAATGGATAGGACCAGCAGAGATCAGAGCGTATGTGGTTAGAATAGGGCACTCTTATATGATGGTCCTGACTTTCTCAGAGACATAGTAGGTTCAGACTTTGGTATGAGATAAGGCTGGCTTGGAATAAATGTCACAGTGGGCTTCATCATTATAGTAGGTTAGATGTAAGCTCTATGAGGGCAGTTTTCTGTGGCACATTCCTGAACACCTCCTCTGCTAATCATAGTACCTGAAATACAGTAAGTTTTGTTGTTGTTATTTACTAAGTTGTGTCCAACTCTTTTGCAACCCCATGGACTGTAGCCCACCAGGGTCCTCTGTCCCTGGGATTCTCCAGGCCATGATACTAGAATGGGTAGCTGTTCCCTCCTCCAGGGCATCTTCCCAACCCAGGGATCGAACCCATGTCATCTGCCTTGCAACTGGATCCTCTCCCACTGTACCACCTGGGAAATCCAATATGGTAAATACTTAGATAATTGTTGATGCTGTGAATATATGATTAGAAAAAGAATGTGGTATTCCCACTCAAGTTCTTCATGACTCAGGTCATTCCATAAATGCAATCTTTTCAGATATCACAGTCCCGGGAGGAACACAGACAAATGGGAAATTGTCTAGAAAAAGGGAAACTACAATTTGGAACTGGGTGTAAAGGAATGAATAAAGAAACTGAGGATATGTTGTGTCTAAAGTCAAGCCTTTGGAAAGAGATAAGAGCCGTCATTAGGTGCTGTGACAGACTGCCGGTTGAAGCCCGGGTACCCATGTTCCATATTGCTTCTGAGAGGAGAACCATGGTCAACAGAAATATAGAGAAGCATGCCTTCTCTTAAGTTGTCCTAAAAGGGTGGAAAGAGACTGTTTCAAAAAGCCATGACTTCTTGGTCACTGAGAGTGTTGCGGTGCAGCCTGGATGGTATCCCTCCAGTCTCCAGGGTCCTTTGTGCCAACAAGAGGGGAGCATTCTGACTCTGAGGTGTAATAATACATTTCTACCAGATTTATTGAGTTAGGGGTGCGTGGAATTTTTGTCATCTCGTCGTGATTTGGACGCTTATCTAGAACTGTTATGCTTTGCAGCTGCGAAGATAATTTAGGTTCACAGAAATGACTCTGAGGCACTAAAAAATGCTGAAGTGACATCTGAATCAAGTGAAATACTGTAGAACACCCTGAACCTAGTAATTGAGACCTATTAGGGACTCAGTAGATAATTAAGAAGTATTAGATTAAATACTATCTATCTTTTTAACGTTAAGTATACAGGTTATTTATACCTCATATCCATAGTTATCGTGGGGAAACCACTTGATCCATTGAAAAGAGCATGCATTTTGGAAGCACATCCGAATCTCCTTACCGCTCCACCATTAGCTGTGTTTCTTCTCATCTTTCAGACAGCTCAGTGTGATCCCCTATGCTTTTCACCAGTTGGTCCCCACTTGAGAAGGAGCCTGGGGAGCAAAATCCCATTCTGACGGCCTGCCTCTTTCTCCAGTGCTTGGGATGTGACTGTTTCCTGGCATGGATGATCATGTTAATATCCAGTTCCATGGCTGACATCTTTGGACTTCTTAGGATTTTTTTGTATGAATGGTGGCATTTTTAATCTACAGAAGACTCTGGATTTTGTGACACACATTGGGTGTCATCCTTAGACTGTCTCTGTAAGATGCCAACTCTTAAAATCCCAACCTCTCAGTGTGCACCCAAGACTTCCTGCAATTACCATAGCGTCTTTTGAATAAGCAGCATGGTCTGGACGTCATCCCGGCAGCTCTCGCTGCATTAAGGGGAACATGCTTGTGGGGCATAGTTTCCCGGCCATGGGATGCTATTCTTGCTTTGTTTCCGTAAGTGGTGCACTGGCGTGACTTTGTTGGATGCTGCTGCAGATTTATCGTCATTCATGCCTAGACCCAAGCGTTCTCAGTTTTCCCTCCCAGTGGCCAAACTTAAAAGGCATCATGTCTGGTAAGGGATGGTAGGTCATAATCATGATAAATGAGAGGCAGTTGAAACAGTTCTGTCAAAGCTGGTGTGACGGAGTGCTGATTTCAGTCCAGTGAGGGAGCAGCCTCTTTATTACCACCAGCAGCCGTTTCTCTTGGATTCTTTTTAAAACAGCACTTCGGTTCCTGAGACCTTTGTTTTTCTTCCTCCTGGAAGCAGTCTCAGCGGCAGTGTTTCTGAGGGCGCCTGTAGACCTGCGGGCATTTTCTCCTGTTTCTCTCCCTTTCTAGGCATTGGATCCCATCTATGGCGACCTCTGCTGAACATTTTTATTACCAATGGCTGCTACTTGTCAAGAAAATTCAGAGTGCATAGGTTTGCATTGACGAAGCAGATACATTGCAGGGTGGGGTTGGGGGTGGGGGTGGGAATTTGTTCTTAGGAAAGGATTTGTCACCTTGAGTCAAGATTCACTGCAGGTTTCCTTCAGATAATGCTCTCCCTGTGCATTTTGCATTAATTCCTAAGTTAGCTTCATGGCAGCAGAGGGGTGGGGAAGTGGCAAATTCAGAGCATAAGTTATGGTTTTAAGAGCTCTATGTCCTGAAAATCTATTAGAGGAGACAGATCTTTCTGTGTGTAGCAAAACAGCACACTGTCGTAATTGGTCATAACCTTTTGAGAACATTCGTGCCTACGTCCCAAATGCTCCAAACTAGAATACACAGACCTCACTCCTAGTGGGCCCCTAGCCATGAACTTTTACCAGTTGTAAATCAAGGCCTAGATAAGAGACCCTCACTGAAATCTCTGACCCCGGACTCCGCATCCACCTTCCACCCTCCTCTGTGCTCTGAGACACTGTGTGTGTGTGTGTGTGTGCGTGTGTGCACGCGCGCGCACATTCACTCATGTCCAACAGTCACTATTTTCTTGTGGCCAAAATACACACTGGACTTGGAAGTGATATTCATGGCAGAGGAAGTGATTTTGTTAGCAAGGTCAAACCAAGCCATCTAGCCAAAGCCACACTCCTGCTGGTCTCATGAATGCCCTCCCCTCACGCATCTAGTAACGATGAGTGTGTCCAGGGTTTCATTTGAGACTCTTAATATCACAAACCTTAAACCTCCTAATTTGGGTGCTTTGATATTAAAAACATTTAACACACTGAAGTTTTGCTCTTTGGTTAAATCCCCTTTTTTCTTCTGGGTACTTCCAGCAACTTCCTGGGGAAGTTGAAGTTGGTGTATCCCACCTCTTGTTCCTCTCACTTAGGGGCACCTGTGGTTAGCATTTGTGATTTAGTCTGACTTTGTAAATATCAACCTGTAAACCCCACAGCACCAAGAACAAAGTGGCGGAGCCAGACAGTGAACAATGACGTTTACTCTTGAGGCCACACTTTAAGCTGGAGAGTTCTCTTTTGTTTATAGAGAGTGACAAGGAAAAGAAGGGAATGAATGAGTCAAGAGAAATGAGGAGGATGAGGAAAAGAACAGGAAAAGAAGGCAGTTGATCTGTGTTTGTTAAGCACCTCCTGAGTTCAGAGTTTACGTTAGACTCTGGGGGGAAAATAAAGAGAGAAATGCTACAATTTTCTGATAAGTGTCTTGACTGCGAGATGGGGAGTCCCACGCACCCTCAGACCTGATGAAGTGGCTTAGAATTGGTAAGAAATAGCACATCAGTTGGTCTGAAAGGAATAACGAAGTCCGAGATGAACACCTGAATTTTGTAGAGATAAAAAATCATCAGCCACCCACATTCAGTGGGATCAGCTAGGGAGATTTTCCTTGAAGTGAATGCTGAGCCCATTTTGAAAGATCAGATGGTGGAAAGAACAGCCAGAGATCTTGTCTGATTGAGGGGTGGACTGGCATGGCTGTGGGGCTCAGACATGGGAAAGAATGAAGTTCTTTAATTGGAGTGGAGAATCTATTTTGGAGACTCATAAGATAGAGTTGATGGCATAGGAGGGAGTCAGCTGGAGAAGGATGTTTAAAAAGCCAGGCGGGTGAGATTTAATTTAGGACCTGATGCAGTGGACCACAGTAAGCAGGACCTCTTTGTCAGACTGGATGCTTCTGAGGACAAAGAATTGGCTCTCCTTTGCCCGAACAGTTCACTTCTGCTTTTGCCTGGTTGGCCAACCTACTGTGCCAGCATGGAAATGTAGAGTTCACACCTGTCAAGACTGTGGGCCGCCTCCGTGGGGCCCTGTCCAGCATCAGCTCAGTTCAGTTCAGTCACTCAGTCGTGTCCGACTCTTTGCGACCCCATGAATCGCAGCACGCCAGGCCTCCCTGTCCATCATCATCTCCCGGAGTTCACCCAGACTCACATCCATCGTGTCCGTGATGCCGTCCAGCCATCTCATCCTTGGTCGTCCCCTTCTCCTCCTGCCCCCAATCTCTCCCAGCATCAGAGTCCTTTCCAATGAGTCAACTCTTCCCATGAAGTGTCCAGAGTGCTGGAGCTTCAGCTTTAGCATCATTCCTTCCAAAGAACACCCAGGGCTGATCTCCTTCAGAATGGACTGGTTGGATCTCCTTGCAGTCCAAGGGACCCTCAAGAGTCTTCTCCAACACCACAGTTCAAACGCATCAATTCTTTGGCGCTCAGCCTTCTTCACAGTCCAACTCTCAATCCATACATGACCACAGGAAAAACCATAGCCTTGACTAGACGGACCTTAGTCAGCAAAGTAATGTCTCTGCTTTTGAATATGCTGTCTAGGTTGGTCATAACTTTTCTTCCAAGTAAGAGTAAGCGTCTTAATTTCATGGCTGCAGTCACCATCTGCAGTGATTTTGGAGCCCCCAAAAATAAAGTCTGACACTGTTTCCAGTGTTTCCCCATCTATTTCCCATGAAGTGATGGGACCAGATGCCATGATCTTAGTTTTCTGAACATTGAGCTTTAAGCCAACTTTTTCACTCTCCTGTTTCACCATGGCTGCCTTGAAATCACCACACCACAAACCCAGAAGAGTGGAATTCCTCAGCCTCCAGCCAGGCATTTCTTCAGTGCACTTGTGTTCAGAGCACGTTCTCCTGGAGACCCCTAGGACATTGTACCCGCACAGTCGTCTTTGAGTGGTACACGTTTGTTTCATAGTGAACCTCTTCCTAACCACGGTTATAACTGAGTGAGAAGATTAGGACCGGCGGGGGATGGGGGTGAGAGGCAGGGATCAGAAGGGAGCCTGGGGGAGACATGGTACAGTTGCTGATAAGAGGGAGCGTGTGCCCCAGACGGTGGTAATGTGGACCCTGGGTTTGGGATCTGCTGATGGGGCAAACGTTGAGAAGGGGGTTAGGAGCAGGGAATGACGTGCGCTCTCCTCTCAGCCCCCTCCCTCGGTGAAACAGGGAAGCACACGTACCTGCATCCTACAGACATCCAAGCTTGCCCCACACAAACCGCTGGCTCTTTGTACCCTCCCTCTTTTAATCCGATAGCTGCTTTCAGCATCCTCTCAGGAGGAAGGTGGGAAGACAGGCAGGCAGCCAGGAAATCTTGGTGGTTATTAAACTGAGGCTTTGAGGACCTTTTTATTAGCGATGAGACTCAGCTCCACAGCACTAAAGAGTACAGACTCCCGCTCTCTCTCCTCTGTTCAAACCTCCCAAGAATCTGTTTTATATGGTGTTTATTTGTAACCTGAAATAGATGTGGGCCCAGGGGCCCTGAGGACTGCTGAGGCTTCAGCGTGCTCTCAAGCAAAGAGGGTCAGCAGCCCCGAGCGGGAAGTAGTGCTCCCCTTCTGTGCTCCCCTCCCCCAGGCCTTCCTGTTCCTCATCTGTGACTGGAAGCTCATTGTGAAGGCTGGCGTCTTAAAGACTTGCCTGGTTTTTCAGTCTCTGAATGTGAGGACTGTGATACTGTGAAGACTCATGCGTCACTGAGATTCTGACCTTTTGGAACATTAGTAAGTGTGTACGTGCCCACTTAGTTGGTCGTGTCTGACTGTTTGCAACCCCATGGACTGTATGTAGCCTGTGACGCTCCTCTGTCCATGGGATTCTCCAGGCAGGAATACTGGAGTGGGTTGCCACTTCCTTCTCCAGGGGGTCTTCCCGACCCAGGGATCGAACCCCCATCCACATCTGCAGGCAGATTCTTTTAACAGAGGCAGCTTTAATGGGTTGAATGAGTAACCTGCATAGTATTGATACTTTCTGGCCCTGCCCACCCAGCAGTTCCTCATTATAAGGAAAGGACCTGGTATCTGTAGATAAGAGGAGACCAGAGTGGAGGGTCTGCAATGATTGGAAGGTGAGATGTTGAGAATGGACCAAGTTGCAGTAGAAGCTACTTTACTCTGACTCACCCACACAGCCTCTGCAGGCTCATCTGTAGCCGGTATTGGAGGTTTGGAGAACAACTGGCTGTCCTCTGGGTTAAGCTTAATTGACAGATCTGCATGCATGTTGAATCCATAACTTTTGAACTGAAATGGAATATGCCCCCTCCCCCAATGATGCCACTTTGGCACGTGGATTATTCCGAGCCGAAGGCAATCAAGATCCAGCTGACTCAGGAACAACGTTTCCCTCTAACTTAGCTATCTGAAAGAATTTGGGTAGGGGCCCTGTACCAGAAAAAGAGCTATTACCAGAGGGAACATCTTTATCTGAAAGACCATCTGCAGGGCAGGGCAAGGCTCTATTTGCCCTAACATCTGCTCTTCTGGTACTCCTGTGAATTCCCTTCCTGCACCTGGAGGCCCCAGACCCCATCCCATTCCTCAGATCAGGGCATTCCTTGACTCTCATTGTCTTGTGGTCTCCCCGGCATATGTAATGAAATTTGTTTTTCTTATTAATCTGCGTTATGTCACACTTACTGTTACACCAGCCAAAGAACCTAGAGCAGGAGAAAAAAATTTTCCTCTCTTAGAGCTTCATCCACTTCGCACTAAGTGACCTGGTTCTAATGAAGGCATATTTAAGGCTAATGGTTTTAAGTGAAAAGCATCCCTGAACAAGCAAGCCCAGGGGTCTTGGTGTCTTCATGTGGTTATGAAGAGTATAGGAATGCTAATCATTATGATAATGGCATCCTGTTTTTTTCCTGAATGCAATAGGAGTGTTAGTCTCCAGATTCCTTCAGTTCAGTTCAGTCTCTCAGTTGTGTCTGACTCTTTGCGACCCTATGAATCGCAGCACATCAGGCCTCCCTGTCCATCACCAACTCCTGGAGTTCACCCAAACTCATGGGCATCGAGTCGGTGATGCCATCCAGCCATCTCATCCTCTGTCATCCCCTTCTCCTTCTGCCCCCAATCCCTCCCAGCATCAGGGTCTTTCCAATAAGTCAACTCTTTCCATGAGGTAGCCAAAGTATTGGAGTTTCAGCCTCAGCATCAGTCCTTCCAATGAACACCCAGGACTGGTCTCCTTTAGGATGGACTGGTTGGATCTCCTTGCCGTCCAAGGGACTCTCAAGAGTCTTCTCCAGCACCACAGTTCAAAAGCATCAATTCTTTGGCGCTCAGCTTTCTTCACAGTCTAACTCTCACATCTATACATGACCACTGGAAAAACCACAGCCTTGACTAGATGGACCTTTGTTGGCAAAGTAATATCCCTGCTTTTGAATATGCTGTCTGGGTTGGTCATAACTTTCCTTCCAAGAAGTAAGCATCTTTTAATTTCATGGCTGCAATCACCATCTGCAGTGATTTGGGAGCCCAAAAAAGTAAAGTCTGACACTGTTGACACTGTTTCCACTCTTTCCCCATCTTTTCCCATGAAGTGATGGGACTGGATGCCATGATCTTAGTGTTCTGAATGTTGAGCTTTAAGCCAACTTTTTCACTCTCCTCTTTCACTTTCATTAAGAGGCTTTTTAGTTCCTCTTCACTTTCTGCCATAAGGGTGGTGTCATCTGCATATCTGAGGTTATTGATATTTCTCCTGGCAGTCTTGATTCCAGCTTGTGTTTCTTCAAGCCCAGCGTTTCCTATGATGTACTCTGGATATAAGTTAAATAAGCAGGGTGACAATATACAGCCTTGATGTACTCCATNCTCTTCTTAATATCTTCTGCTTCTGTTAGGTCCATACCATTTCTGTCCTTTATCGAGCCCATCTTTGCATGAAATGTTCCCTTGGTATCTCTAATTTTCTTGAAGAGATTCTAGTCTTTCCCATTCTGTTCTTTTCCTCTATTCCTTTGCATTGATCGCTGAAGAAGGCTTTTTTATCTCTTCTTGCTATTCTTTGGAACTCTGCATTCAGATGCTTATATCTTTCCTTTTCTCCTTTGCTTTTCGCCTCTCTTCTTTTCACAGCTATTTGTACGTCCTCCTCAGACAGCCATTTTGCTTTTTTGTATTTCTTTTCCATGGGGATGGTCTTGATCCCTGTCTCCTGTACAGTGTCATGAACCTCATTCCATAGTTCATCAGGCACTCTATCTATCAGATCTAGTCCCTTAAATCTATTTCTCACTTCCATTGTATAATCATAAGGGATTTGATTGAGGTCATACCTGAATGGTCTAGCGGTTTTCCCTACTTTCTTCAATTTAAGTCTGAATTTCACAATAAGGAGTTCATGATCTGAGCCACAGTCAGCTCCCGGTCTTGTTTTTCCTGACTGTATAGAGCTTCTCCATCTTTGGCTGCAAAGTATATAATCAGTCTGATTTCGGTGTTGAGTATCTGGTGGTGATTCCTTACCCCACATGTATTATATCAGCTGGTCTTTACAGCAGTTCATACTTGAGGGTGATTTCAGCCCTCCAAGTATATGTTCAGTGTACAGACTTAAACAAAGGCTTATCGACAGGATCCCGGGTGCAGGCGCTGGTAAGTGGCAGAAGAGGACCAAGGCCGTGTCTCTAGCTACCCAGCGCTGCCCTCCTGCTTGTCCGGTGCTTTGCTGCTGTTGCTGCTTGGGTGTGGTCTAGCGGGGTAAGGGCAGCCGGGCTGAGCCTGTCATGATCTTTCAGCCTCTTCTTCAGAAGGGAAGATAGAGTTTTGGAGGAGCTAGAGTTTGGGTTTTGATTTATGAGGGAAAGTTGAATCTTCGTCTAGGGTGGAAGTTATAGGCTTGGGTTCATCAGCACAGTTCTTCAACGCCCTGATCTACTGGCTTTGTGGAATGAAAAGGTGAATTTTTTTTTTTTAAAGGGTGTTGGCATCTAATGAGATGAACCTAGAGGTTTAAATGTAGACCGAATATGTTCACGCATTCATGCTCAGTCATGCAGTTATGTCTGACTCTTTGCGACCCCATGGAGTGTAACCGCTAGGCTTCTCTGTCCATAGGATTCTCCAGGCAAAAATACTGGCGTGGGTTGCCATTTCCTCTTCCAGGGGAGCTTCCCGACCCAGGGTTTGAACTCACATCTCTTGCATTGGCAGGTGGATTCTTTACCACTGTGCCGACTGAATATAGCTGGAGTTTAATCTCTATTTTATAAATTCCATAGTATTCTGTTGCAAAATAGGGCATAGCATTTTTAAATAGGCAGTTTTTCAGAGTTGCATGTGAAACTTTCATCTTTCAGTAAAGATGTTGGCAATTAGCTCAGCTCAAATGTGCCCTCTGCTTTGAAAGTGACCTCTCTTTTAGCCTTCTGGAGAGGTAAGGTTTGCAGTTGCCCATTAACCAACTGCTGTGCTGTGCTTAGTCACTCAGTCGTGTCCGACTCTTTGCGGCCCCATGGACTGCAGCCTGCCAGGCTCCTCTGCCCATGGGGATTCTCCAGGCGAGAATACTGGAGTGGGTTGCCATGCCCTTCTCCAGGGGTAGCAGCTCTGAACAGCACAAATTTATTCTCTTGCAGCCGTGGAGGTCAGAAGTCTGAGATGGGTCTATACCAGAGGGCTATAATCAAGATGTGGCCAAGCTGTGTTCCTTGTAGAGTCTTTAGGGAAGAGTCTCTGTGTTTCCTTGCCTTTTCCAGTTTTGCTAGCTTTTACTTACTAAAATTCCATTACGATGTGTACTGGGTAGAAAGATACTAAAAGCAAATCATATTTTATGCGTGTATCTTCCTTTGAAAACTTTTAATAGTAAGTAAATCGCTCCCTTTGTGAAAATTAAACACCAGTCCTTTGTCCACCAGCTAGAGGATGAGGCTTTGGCTGACAGAGAACTCATGTAGGCCAAGGCCAAAGCTAGAGCCAGGCTTGAGTCACGGGAGCCACTGCCCCTGAGAGCTGGGTTTAGGGCACCTCTGCAGAGAAGTCTAATCCAAAACTCGGGGGAAGCCCAAGTGAACCCAGGTGAAGCAAAGGTGAGGTCACCTCACTGCCAATGCAATGCAGCCACATGTCTTGCCCTTCCCAGCTACTGAAGGCTCTGGCCTTTAAAGGGCCAGTCCTTGCAAGTTTTGGCATTTCTTGAAGTTGGAACAGCTTTGAGGGCTGTGTGACTGTGACTTTAATGGGGGAAGGAGGATTACAGAGTGTGGTGAGACCGCAGGGTCTGTGGGGGTCTGTGCTCCTTAGGAATGGGTGTCTTCTGAAGTCTCTGCCAGTAACGGGGGCAAGTCCTTATAACCCTTCCGTGCTTGCTAGTCGCTCACAGTGTGTCTGCGGCAGTGGTGACAGTCTATCAGAAATGTAAAAAGCTATTGGAGACTATGAAAAGTAAATGAAAATTAGTGTTAGATGTATAAATACTGTTGCCCGGTAGCTAATAATAGCGCATGTGGGCATGCACATATATACTCACACACATCTAAAACTGCCTAAGTGAAATTTAGTTGAAATGACCATCATAATAGAAGAGACATCTTCTGATGAATAACTGTTCAGTTCAGTGGTACAAACAGTAGGTTCTCTGGGTTAGAGACTGAGAATATTTTAAAGAGACTTTATAGAGGAGTTGGGAAACCAGAGAGGGTAGAGGATGTGAAAATGGTGTGCTCAGAGGCACAGAAGTGTGAAAGCCCCATTTGTTCAGGGTTTCAGGACTAGTGGGAAATAGGGTGGAAAGATAAAGCAGAGGAATAGAATGTCAGCCACTGCCTGCCCCATCCCAGCCAAGAAGTAGATAACTGCAGATGGGAAGTCAGCAAGCCCACCTCGGCTTAGTCCACAGGGCAGAGAAAAACCAAGCTTTTCTGCGTCTTAGGTGCCTCATCCCCTTATCTTGCTGGGGTCTGGAGTTCATGGCTAAGGGTTTGACAATAACTTGGCAAGCCGGGAAGCTGTTTGGGAAGTCCTGGGACAGAAGTGTTGTGATTCTAAGAGTAATGCCTTTACCATGTGGCTTCTCACCACCCCTGTCCCAACTGTCAGACACATTCTTGAGTTTTTCCTAGTGATTATGAAGGAAACAGCTATTTTGTTTCCCCTTCACATACATCTACTAGTCAGCAACAATCCCCAAGTATCAACCTCTTATGCCCAACTTCTTACACAGTCAGACTTCTGCCCGAAGCCTGCCTAGATAAGGTGTAGTCTCTGCTTGTGGGGCAGAAGGAAACTGTTTAGTCTATTTTTAACATTTTATTTGTATTTTGGCTGCCCTGGGTCTTGTGGTGAGCCAGGCACTCTCTAGTTGCGACGTGCAGGCTTCTCGCCACAGTGGTCTGTCTTGTTGTGGAGCAGGGTCTAGAGCGGGCCCCGTAGTTGTGGTACACGGGCTTAGTTGCATGTGGGATCAAATCCTTGTCCCCTCCTCTGGCAGGCAGATTCCTCACTGCTGGACCACCAGGGAAGTCCCTATTTAGTCTGTTTAAAACTTGAACTGTGGCTTTCTGGCCCAGAGTTCCTTGGCCTAAGTGTTAGTCACTTAGTCGTGTCCAGTCCCTTGGACTGTATCCCACCAGGTTCCTCTGTCCAATTCCCTTCGCCAGGGTATCTTCCCGACCCAGGGATCGAACCTGGGTCTCCTGCTTTGCAGGCAGGTTCTTTACCGTCTGAGCCACCAGGGAAGAAGCCCTCCTTGCCTAAACGCCTTTGTAATTCATGAGCACCTTTCTCCCTGGTAAGATTTCTTTCTGTACAGAGGCTGTTTCTTCAGTTAATAAAATACTGGTGGATGTTTCTGTGGAGACTGCTTTGCAGATGTGGTTGAACAAGAGGAACACATCACCAAAAAATGCTCTCACTGTGGTAAATAGCTTCATAGACCACAGACCTGGGGGATTCTGAAACTAGAACATTCTAGGTTCAGATTTTACCTCTTCTGTATAAAATAGGTCTGGTCATTAGTTCTTCACGAAGTTATTGTAATGATTAGAAACAGTATACATAAAAGCACCTGATAATCAGTGGAGAGTAGACATTGTAAATAACGTCTACATTTTATATCAGTTCCTCCTCCTGAGCGGGGGTTTGCTATGTTGCGTTGATTCTGTTTGAGATGGTTTTAAATTAAGAAGGTGGCACAGTTGATGGCAACCACCCCAGGCAATGTTCTCTGCAAGCAGTGACCCCATGAAGCCAGCAGGCAGGGGCAGGGGGCAGGCCTTGTGCAGACTCAATCTCCCACAGTTGCTGACAGGGAAAAAAAAAAAAAATAAATCTTTTTAGTTTTGCTTTGCTGAGAAGGTGGTGCTGAATGCTTTCTTCCACTGGGAACTCAGTTTCAGTGTGCAGCGGATCTCAGTAAGTGGGGTTACACCGCTGCTTTTCTAAAAGACATGTTTCTGTTTTTATTAATCATGGAACTGACACGAGCCTGGTGGGATTTGTAAAAGGAAACAGGTTCATGTTCCTTCTTGCTATATTCACTGCCTTCTAGAAATTAAGAGAGAAGGGAGTTTTTTTGTTTTTCCAGTTGGGAGACCATACCCTCTTCTGGTTTAAAACAAGCAACCTCATGTTGTTGGAGACCTGCCATTTGTGAGTTTCTGGAATAAAAGGAATTCTCAGATTTTTGTCAGCTGTCATTATTGAAGGAAAGTAGCAAAGCCGTGATGCCAAGAGATGCCTAAAATAGCTATGCGTGTAATTATGGGACTAGATGCTTCCTCGTCGCAAGCTTGGAATTATGTTCTTTTTGGAGTTGAATCTAATATTAAAGACCATTGATGTGGATGGACAAGGAGAGGTTTTTATTCTATACTGAGGTTTTCTAATATATATTCAGTTCAGTTGCTCAGTCGTGTCTGACTCTTTGCAACCCCATGGACTACAGCACATCAGGCCTCCCTGTCCATCGCCAACTCCCGGAGTTTACTCAAACTCATGTCCATTGAGTCGGTGATGCCATCCAGTCATCTCATCCTCTGTCGTCCCCTTCTCCTCCTGCCCCCAATCCCTCCCAGCATCCGGGTCTTTTTCAGTGAGTCAGCCCTTCACATGAGGTGGCCAAAGTACTGGAGTTTCAGCTTCAACCTCAGTCCTTCCAGTGAACACCCAGGACTGATCTCCTTCAGGATGGACCGGTTGGATCTCCTTGCGGTCCAAGGGACTCTCAAGAGTCTTCTCCAACACCACAGTTCAAAAGCATCAATTTTTGGTGCTCAGCTTTCTTTACAGTCCAGCTCTCACAGTACAGCTCATTTTGATATAGTGAGATACAACAATAATCTCAACATAAAACCAGTGTTGGGTGAGAAGAGTATAGGATTGGAATGAACTTGTTTTATAAAAACTATTATCTGCAGAATTTCTGTAAACAGCAGTTACTCCTTATCCTTTTGAACTTGGTTTGACCACTCCATTTTTTTTTTAACATGCAACCTTCTTACACACACAACTGATTGTATGACGTGAAGGACAGCCTCATAGAGCACCATGATGGAGCAGTAATTATCTTTTTGCAAGTTGGAGGCTGCAGAGGTTTATGGTCCATTTTTTTTTGCCTGTTGCGTATTCTGCAACAATAATCAAGTAGCCTCTAGGGGGCAGCATAACGCCAGTTAAAACCCCTGTGCCTGGGGCTGTCGGTGGGGTTTTTCTGACTCATTGTCCAGCCCTTCTTGGTCCATGATGCAGCATCCCCGCTTCTCCTGGCCAAACTCACTCTCTCTCTAGACCTTGCCAAGGTGGGGGTCTTTACCATTATGCCTCTAATACCCTGCTTGCCTCCACTCACCCTGTTCTTTTCCGTACTCTTAAACTCCCCTGGTCTACTTTGTACCATATGATCTAGCAAACAAGTCCCACGTCAGCTTATGATAGAATTTGTTTGCTGTCATTTCACATCCAGCTATACCTGTCCTTTGGGCAGGAGCAACCTGTTATGTCTTTGTGTGTCTCATAATACCAGGACTGCCCTGGAGGCCTAAGTAAATCCTTGGCCAGCTGGATTATTCCTTAGTTTGTAGTGAGTGCTTGATGGGTATTTGCTGACTTGATTGTTGAGATGGTCTTGTTTCTGAACGAGAGAAAGTATTTTCTTTGCTTCACTTGTTTCTGAAATGCGTGCGTTCTCACGTGCTTTCTGGTTTGTTTCAGATTGAGATGCGAGATAGGAGGGCTTTCAAAATAAGCCCAGAGGTGTAATGGAAAACATTAACACTGGTGCCAGAGATGCATATTTGCATCTAGGTTCTTCCTATTCTCAGCCCCAGTTTTTCTCACCCCAAAAGTGGGGCTGTCTAAGCTGATCAGATAATTTGCCATCTGACCTGGAGCACCTTTGAGAGTGAAGGAGGACATTTAAAAATACTGATAGTCACATAGTCGTTGCTGTTCAGTCGCTCAGTCGTGTCCGACTCTTTGCAACCCCATGGACTGCAGCACGCCAGGCTTCCCTGTCCTTCACCATCTCCCAGAGCTTGCTCAAACTCACGTCCGTTGAGTCGGTGATGCCATCCGACCATCTCATCCTCTTTCATCCCCTTCTCCTCATGTCCTCAGTCTTTCCCAGCATCAGGGTCATTTCTGATGTTGGCTCTTTGTATCAGGTGGCCAAAGGATTGGAGCTTCAACTTCAGCATCAGTCCTTCCAATGAATATTCAGGACTTAGTTCCTTTAGGATGGGCTGGTTAGATCTCCTTACAGTCCAATGGACTCTGAAGAATCTTCTCCAGCACCACAGTTTGAAGGCATCATAGTCCTTAGAAGTATTTATTGACTGGGGAATGGTTTTTATATTGTATCTTTTGGCTTGCCTATGAAAGTGTTCTATTTAAAAATTATTTTCAAAATAACATTTCCAACAAAATATTAAAATAATAGATAGGACAGCCTGTCAAAGGGTTCAGTGGATTGGCATGCTAGAACAGCATATGGTGTTTCAAAGAATCAGGTCAAGTGATACAGGTAAAGTGCCTAGTGCCATACTTGGGACACATGGTGTGTTTAGGAAATGATCGTTTCCTTTTCCTTGATGGAATAAGGTTGGACAAAGAAGCACTGACAGCGATAAAGAAGGACCGAAAGGCTTTTTAAAGAAACCACTGCAAGGAGGGTGTTTTTCTAGCTCTCCAGATCCTGACAACACAATGTGAGTTTTGTCCAGCTCTAGCAGGAAAATACTGATTGAAGAACACGGTTCTGCCTGTATGTGGTCAGACAGCTGTCTCAGCAGTAGAGAACTTACCCAAGGCGGAGTCTGCCTTTTGGGTGATACTTTGGCTGCCCTGTGAGCACAGAGCTCTTCTTCTCACTTGTGAATTTGTCACTACTTCTGGGCAACTTGCCTGGAAAGCTGGAGGAATCCAGCCTTGGCACCCCTCTTCTGCAAAAGCCATCCTTCCGTTTAGGGGCCTGAACTCAGCGGTTGTGCTTAAATACTGGGTTTACCTGAAACTTGATAGTTTGAGCTGTAAAATACATACCTACCGTGAAGGTTGGTATCCCTCGCTCAGTTGTGCCTGACTCTTTGCAACCCCATAGACTGTAGCCCGCCAGGCGCCTCTGTACAGGGGATTCTCCAGGCAAGAATACTGGAGTGGGTTGCCATGACCCCCTCCAGGGGATCTTCTCAACCCAGGGATCAAACTTGCGTCTCCCTGCATCGGCAGGTGGGTTCTTCACCACTGGCGCCACCTGGGAATCCCCCAGAGGCTTCTGTGCTTGCCACTTCCTGGTGTGATGGAGCACTCAGGGAGCGCCCTGTGGCCTCCTGGATGTGGGGAAGGGTCTGCACACGGTGAATAGCAATGTGTGGCAGGAGAATCAGGCCGGGAGCGGGTGGTGGTGGGGGCCAGCGCTCCGCAGGGCTCTTCACGGCCTCTTCTTTCTCCAGGTACGTGTACATCCCAGCGGGCGGGTCACAGCATGGCCTGTTGGGGGCCCTCTTCTCCACTGCGATGACGTTTGCATTTGTGAGCTTCTGGCACGGCGGGAACGACTACCTGTGGTGCTGGGCCGCCCTCAACTGGCTGGGGGTCACCGTGGAGAACGGCGTCCAGAAGCTCGCGCAGAGGCCGCGCGTCCAGCACAGCTTGGTGAGCAGGTCCTGGCTTGTGCGGCAGGGGCAGCCAAGCTGGGCGAACTGGGTTTGGGAGGGGAGGAGGTCATCACGTTTGCCTGCAACGTGGGCCGTTTCTGCCAGACTGGCTCAACATGCAGAGTGGTCCTGGACTCAGGACAGCTGAACAAGAGGTGGTGGCTCAGACGGTAAGGCGTCTGCCCGCATTGCAGGAGACCTGGGTTCGATTCTTGGGTTGGGAAGATCCCCTGGAGAAGGGAAAGGCTACCTACTCAGTACCTTGCCTGGAAAATTCCATGGATGGAGGAGCCTGCTGGGCTACAGTCCATGGGATCGCAGGGTCAGACACAACTGAACAACCTCACTGGTTCACTGGCTGTAACTATAAAATAATACATATTTATTATATGAGAATTAGAAAATTCAAATGAGTATAAGGAAGATGTCTCCTCAAGAGAGACCACTGTTAAGTCCCTTCTAAATTATTCTTTTGAACAAAACTTGTTTTAGTTACTGTGTTTTTGACTGCTGTGTGTGGACTTTCTCTGGTTGTGGCGAGTGGAGGTCTCCTCTCTTGTGCACAGGCTCCGTTGCCCCACTGCATGTGGGATCCTAATTCCTGGACCAGGGATCGAACCCATGTCCCCTGCATTGCAAAGGGGATTCTTTCTTCATTTTTCAGCGAAGGGTAATTATGGTATTGTGCTGGTTTCTAGCATACATCAACGTGGACCAGCCATAGGTGTACGTATGTCCCTTCCCTGTTGAGCCTCCCTCCCACCTCTCACCTCCCACCCAATCCCGCCCCTCTAGGTTGGCCCAGAGCCTTGGTTTGAGCTCCCTGAGCCATACATCGAATCCCCACTGGCACTCTACCTTACAGATGTTGGTGTATATGTTTCCGTGCTCTCTGTGTCCATTTGTCCCACCCTCTTCTTCCTACCCCCGCCCCCACCGTGTCCAGAAGTCCGTTCTCTGTGCTGCATTTCCATTCCTGCCCTGCAAATAGGTTCATTAGTAGCAAGGTGGATTCCTGACCACTGGACCACCAGGGGAGTCCCCCTTTCTTCTAAATTTTTTCTCTCCTCTCTATACACATGCGCACACGTACATCGCACACACATACATGTATAACATTTAAAACATACCATTATCCTGGAGAAACAGTTGTATCAGGACTCTTTTCTATGTCATCAAATATATTTTAAACAACCCTTTTTAATGGCGTTACAAAATTCCATTATGTGGCTATACCGTAATTCATATAATCAGTCTCTTATCATTGATATATTATTCTACTTTTTTTTTGCAGTTAGCAGTTGCATTGAGATGACTATCATAACAAGGGTGAATTCTTGAATGTTTAACGTTGCTAAGTTCAAGATTTTTCTTACTTTTAAAGTTTGCATGCCTGCTGCTTACTGTTCCTTAACTGCCCAGTAGATAAAGTTGCCAGTTTGCATTTCTACCAACAGTGCCTGAGAATGCCCTTGCCAATCCTGAGTAGTAGTTTTAATGTTTGCTCTTTTGATAAGTTTTAGGAGAAGGCAATGGCAACCCACTCCAGTGTTCTTTCCTGGAGAATCACAGGGGCAGAGGAGCCTGGTGGGCTGCCGTCTATGGGGTCGCACAGAGTCGGACATGACTGAAGTGACTTAGCAGCAGCAGCAGCAGCAGCACCGTAAGAATCAGCTAAGGATTTAAGACACATTCACACCCTTTAGGAAAATAACTTGGGAAATTAAGCATTTTTCTTTACACACATGTTTAGGTGACTTAAAAGTATGAGTAAATGTTTTGCCATGTAAATGTGGCAAAGGATGTATTAGAATCTTACAGGAATCTTCAATTCTGAATATGCCGCTATATTCTGATAACTCTGACAAAAGTAGCTAAAAAGAAATATGCTATTATCAGTGTTGATGGCAGGCAGTAAAACACAAAAAATTTACTGGGAAATGATTGAGTAAACTCCCCCAGTATTTGCAGCTAAAGAAAATATATTTCAAAAAGTCAACATCACCAAAATAGAATACATTTGAGTGTTTTTCTATAAAGATAGCTCTGTGTGTGTGTGTGTGCGCGCACACACACACTCAGTTGTGTCTAACTCTGTGACCTCTGTCCAAGGGATTTAGATTTCAATAAAAACTGAATCAAAGCACATAGCAAAAATATCACTCCTGAAGGAATTTAAGTATGTTCGTATATGTTTAAAGATAAATATTTTATTTAGTTCTAGTACCCAGCAACCAGCAGGAAAGAAATGTCAGTGAATTCCAATAGAAAGTAGAATTTCAATGAGAGTCATGGCTTTGTAACACAAAGAAAAACCATAAAAAGTGGTATAATAAAGGTTACACACGTCACCCTTCAAATCTGAGTAATCTTCCCCAAAGCAGGAACCGCATCAGCCGTGAAGGCCAGAAAATTCTTTTCAGCCCAGACTGAAGCCCTGTAACACATTTCCATGTACCCTCGTAAAGGATCTGACATTAACCTTGAACTTAATCTTAAGAGTTCTGTGGACTTTGAGCCATGGATTATATTACTCATAAATCTAAAGAATCTAAAATATTAAATCTAAAATAAATCTAAATCTAAACTGTGCGATGTAACCTATGACTTATTAGGAAAAAAAACGTCGTTGCTCAGTCGTGTCCAACTCTTTGCAGCCCCATGGACTGTAGTCCGCCAGGCTCCTCTCACCGCCCATGGGATTCTCCAGGCAAGAATACCGGAGTGGGTAGCCATTCTCTTCTCCAGGAGTCTTCCCGACCCAGGGATTGAACCCAGGTCTCGTTCATTGCAGGCAGATTCTTTACCATCTGAGCCACCAGAGAATGCCTTACGGCTTATTAGTTTTGCCTACAGATGGAGGAAGGCAGTAAAAAGACTTGCTCACAGGGTGAAGCATTGAATGTCTGCTGTGCCACATCACAGCTCATTCCAGGACCTTCACGTGTTTACCTCATTTGAGCTTCTGCCCACAGTTCAAGCACCTAGGTGTATAGTAATTTTTGAACATGAAATTTTTGGGGGTGAGATATGTCTTGTATATTGCAGATGTGGTGTTTAGTTATTTACTGAGCAAGGACACATTTTGTAAAACCTGTTTTTTAGCACCTGTCTTGCCTCTTGACAGCCTGGTGATTACTTACGGCTACTTAGACTCAGGAGTTCCTTAAGTTCAAGGTCAAGGCCCTGTTATTATTTGTATTCTGTATGGTTAGCTGTGTGTCTGAGTTCAGTATGTCAGTACACAATTAAGGCTTCTAAACTGGGCTTGTTCTTTAGTTCTTTTTCCACCTGTCCACTCAAGAAATTTTCCTCCATTGCTCTTTTTCTTATACAGTTCAGTACAGATGCTATTTTTCCTTCCAAAAAACACGGCTGGCCCTCCAGATGTACATAGCCTTCTGAGTAAACAGTTTCCCTACTTGGGTTGCCTCCTCCTCTCTCTCTCCACGAATCTATTTCCCATTCTTTTCTCTATTGAGATATAATTGCTGTACAACATTTTATAAGTTACAGGTACACTAAGTACAACATAGTGATTCACAATTTTTAAAGGTTATACTCCACTTAACAGTTGTTATAAAATAGTGGCTATACATTTACCATTTGGGGGACCACAGTCCAAATAAAGACTTAATGGCTCCTTGGCACTTAATTTCATCTGGTTGTAATCGTCCCAGTGATCTGACAGTTTCACAATGGGAGCTCACTGCTTGTGGTCCTTATGCACTCTCCCCATGGCATTCATCCTTCATCTGTTTTTTTTAAGTGATGGATTGAAAAATATGTGAATAACAAGGATTATCATCCCTTCTTTTTTTGTATCTTCTTCTTTAACCTCAAAGACTTGCCTGAGGCACAAGAGATAGTAAAATATATATATATATATATTTTTTTTTTGCCATGCTGAGCGGCTTGTGGGATCTTAATTCCCCAACCAGGGATCAAACCCAGGCCTTTGGCAGTGAGAGCACAGAGTCCTAACCACTGGACCACCAGGGAATTCCCTGGAGTGGGATTTTATTTCTTGGTGACTGTGGAACACTCAGTCAGAGCTGAGTGTTGAAAATCGGAAGCCCTCTGACATTCCAGGCAGGACTCTCCTGCTGAACTTTATGCAGGAGTGGAAACGTCCATTGTGTTGTCCGATCCGAGTAGTCATGAGCCACACTGAGTACTTGAAGTGTGGCTATCATCACTGAGAAACTAATTTTTAAATTTATTTAATTAATTTGAATCTAGGTAGCCCCTGTGTTCTTTGGAAGGAATGATGCTGAAGCTGAAACTCCAGTGCTTTGGCCACCTCATGGGAAGAGCTGACTCTCATTGGAAAAGACTCTGATGCTGGGAGGGATTGGGGGCAGGAGGAAAAGGGGATGACAGAGGATGAGATGGCTGGATGGCATCACTGACTTGATGGACATGAATCTGAGTGAACTCCGGGAGTTGGTGATGGACAGGGAGGCTTGGCATGCTGCGATTCATGGGGCCGCAAAGAGTTGCTGAGCGACTGAACTGAGCCCCTACGTGGTTAGTGGTTTCCGTTTTGGGCAGTATAGTTCTAGAATGTATCCCTTTTCTAGAAAGAAGAAAAAGTAGAAGAATATAGTATTTGCTGTAATTTAGGAGGGTTTTTCTTGCTGGTGGGATGCCTCATACATGCAGCTGGCTGCCGAACCTCTCCCACCTTGATCAGCTCACAGATGTCTCCGACTTAGCATGTCCGATTTAGCATGTGGAGTACTGGCTTGGTGAGCCACCGGTCCCCAGTAACCCCAGCCAGCTCCTCTCCCTGCAGCATTGTCTACTGCAAAAGCCACCGTCGTCTTGCTAGCCTCTCATGGCCTGGCCCCTCAGGTTGCCCTTTGTGCCTTCCTCTCTCAAGGTTCTACCTGTACATGCTGTACTTTCCACCTCCCAGGTAGGTCTTAATTTCTAAAAACCATTTCCATTTCCACTGAGTCATCCTAACCCCACTGTTACCATTTCTTGCCCAGTCTACCAAAGAGTTGTGAACTGGTCTCCCTGCTTCCACTTCTGCCTTCTTCAGCTCATTATCCTTACAGTGCTGAGTGATGCTTCTCAATACGTAACCTAACTAATTAGCCTCCAATTAAAATAAATAAATACAAAAAATAAATACCTAACCATGTTGTTGTCCTTAAAAATCTCTAGAGGCATCCCATTTTCTTGGGACTCAGTCCACAGTATTGAAGATGACTTGTAAGACCTTGCCTGGTCCTAGTCTTGCTCCCTCTCTGCATCCTCTCTGGCTCTCTCCTCTCACACCCTGTTCCTCCTCCTGTTCATTTTCACACCTGGCCCCTCCAGCCCCAGCTCCCTGGCACAGGCTCTTCCATCTCTAGGATGCTCCTATTCCTTTCCCTCCTTTTCATCCTTCTGACTTCAACTTGAATGACAGCTTGCTTGGGTTCTGTTTACTGATCCTCCTAAGTCAATCAGGTCTCAACTGGTAACCCCTTTGGGGTACCTTGTATGTGGTCTTTTCAGCTGTACTTATCATAGTTACAATGAAATGTTCTTTATACAATAGCTTGTTTAATCCTTATCTCCCTCTCTGAACTGGTAAGCCTCCTGACATCAGAAATCTGTATCTGTTGCCAAAAAATCTTGGCTCTGTGTGCACCAATGTCAAACAGAAATACGGAGGCAGAGTTATGGAGGAGAAGGAAAGACTGGTTTTTTTACTCAGCCAGGCAAAGGGGGAACACAGTAGGCTGGCATCTCAAGAACTGTGTCTCCCTCCGTGGTGAGTTGGGAGAGGTTATTTCGTCAGACGGGGTATGTGATAAGGATCAGGGCAATAACAGTCTTCACCCCTTCTTCTGCAAAGTTTCAAAAGGATGCTGACTAGATTTCAGTGTCATGGAAAGTAGATGGGGGAAAAATGGAAACAGAGACAGATTTTATTTTCTTGGTCTCTAAAATCACTACGGATGGTAACTGCAGGCATGAAATTAAAAGATGCTTGCTCCTTGGAAGAAAAGCTATGACAAACCTAGACAGCATATTAAAAAGCAGAGACATCACTTTGCTTTCAAAGGTCTGTATAGTCAACTGGTTTTTCCAGTAGTCATGTATAGATGTGAAAGTTGGACCATAAAGAAAGCTGAGTGCCAAAGAATTGGTGCTTTAGGACTGTGGTGCTAGAGAAGGTTCTTGAGAGTCCCTTGGACTGCAAGGAGATCAAACCAGTGCATCTTAAAGGAAATCAGTCCTGAATATTCACTGGAAGGACTGATACTGAAACTCCAATACTTTGGCCATCTGATGAGAAGAGCCAACTCATTGGAAAAGACCCTGATGCTGGGAAAGACTTGAAGGCAGGAGAAGGGGACGACAGAGGATGAGATAGTTGGATGGCATCACCGACTCAATGGACATGAATCTGAGCAAACTCCAGGAATTACTGAAGGACAGGGAAGCCAGCATGCTGTAGTTCATGGGGTTGCAAAGAGTCAGACACAATTTAGCGACTGAACGGCAACAAAGGGCCTTACGTGCTCTTTCTCCTAATCTTGCTGAACCTCTCTGGTCCCTTCAGTCTTACCTCAGGTGGCTTTATTGCTGCTTCTCCTTTGATTAGCAACTGTTCTACGTGTTGGAACTCAGAGAAGGTCAGGGAGGCTGGAGTCTGCAGGCAAAGGAGGACAAAAAGGCTTCTGTGCCCAGGAGGCCCACAGGGCCCTGCTTGGCATCATATCCTTGACGCATATCATGATGCCTGGCACAGTGTAAGCATGCAGTATAGGCTTGTCGAATGAATGAAGGAGTGAACATATTTTCTGACTTTACTGAGGGGCATGTAAGAGGAAATAAGCTTATGCAGCAGCTTGAATGTAGATTGGATACTGGAAGAACTCACTAAAACTGAGGCTTACTGAACATTATACAGGGAGATTCTTTTGTAGCAGGATAAATACTAATTGGTCTAGTGATGGTAAAATGCTATTTTAATGTTCACTATATGTGTGTGAGTGTGAGAGAGAGAAAGGGGTAGGGAGCAATTAACCTTCCTGGTACCCTGCTGCTTTATGATAGAGGGGGATTATTGGCTGTGACTCACTGAGGCCCAAAGCTGTAGGAAGCTGACAAAAGGCGTTTTGACAAAGTACCAAGCAGGGTGGATGAAGAGGAGTTACTGCTAAAGCAACGTGCTTTTTCTCTGTATAAGTACTCTCCCGGGGAACTAGAATTTGTGTTCAGCATGGAAATCTTTTAATAAGTGGAAACATTTTGAAGCATCAGTAGAGACACACTACTTGCCAATTCTCGGTTTGATCTCTGCTTTGAAAGAAGACACCTTCAGGCTGCTTGTTAGTCATTCCTACACAAAGGAGAATCTACATCCCAAGCTGCTCACCCATCACACCTCTGATTTCCATTTCATTGAATAATTTAAATATATCCTCCTCCCCCAGCCCTTGTCCCTTCTTCTTTGCCCCAAGAGCGTCCTGCCGAGCTGATTGATGTTCTTTCTGAAGCAGTAAAATATCTATGTATAGACTTAATTAGGAAAACATGCCGCCAGTGAAAGTCATGGAGGGTCAGTCTCATGGTTCTCAGAGGGACCTGATGCTTTTGTGTGTCAGAAAGACCGCAAAGCTCTGTGGTGAGGTCCATTTCAGTTTATCAACTATATTGATCAGTTTGATTTTGAAGAGGAAATTGAGAGGTCAGTCAACTTGAGAGGATAATAGATTGTAAAACTATTGACATGATCTACCCAATGATTTCCTAGTTCGGTGGAATCCTAACTCATCAACTGGCAGTTGGCTTGGTTAGAAAACCTTCTCACTGGAAGTCGGTAATCACAACCCCAACTAACTCCCTGAAGAACTGCAAAGCAAATGGGTCTGAGAAGAGTTATTCTGTTGGACAATGACTCATGATCTTCCGTTCGTCCCCCGCGTGGATCCATTTCAACAAAGATCAAGTGCTACCTGTCAATAATCACTTTTCTTCAGACCAGAACCCTTCTTAGACTGAGCCCATTTAGGCAAAGCCAACCTTGTTGCTCATGTAGGAAAAAATTTCAGCGCCCTTTGTGGGAGACACGTTGCAGCTGGAGAACTCTTCTTAGACACGTCCCGTCCCCAATTTTTTTTTTTGCATATTCTTTCAGAGCTTCAGTGCATACAGTGCACTGGTCTGTCAATATATAGTGGTAGAGTCTATTATGAGTCCCACCCTCTCATGAACAAGATATCTTGCCTGGTCTCTTGACAGGATGATCATCTTTGCAGTAGCTGCTTTAGATTAGAGAGACAATGAAAACACGGAATGAGGAAAACCTTTTCTCTGTGAGGAGCTAAGTGTTTATATTTTTTTTTTTTAAAAATGGACTTGTCTTTATAAACATCATAAAATACTGATTGACCTATTCTTCCCAGGCATTGTGCAGAAGAGAGGTCTGAGCTAGAGACAGATGTTTGAGAGCATGTAGCTTATATTTTGGAGCCATGAAAATGTCTGAGACTTTCTAAAGAGAAAGAGTACAGAAAGGGAAGAAAAGGTAACTGCTTAAAAATGAATCCAAGGACACCAACATTTAGAAGTTAGATGGAGAAAGAGGGGCCGAGAGGTGGGAGGGAAATACAGAGGATGATCTCATAGAGATGAAGAAGGTATTTCAGAGAGGGAGTGGAGTGGTCCATGGTGTTGATGCTATTAGGGGGCAAAGTAAGGCGAGATTAAAGAATGATTATGACCCAGAGAGATGTTATGGGGAGGGAGGTGGGAGGGGGGTTCATGTTTGGGAATGCATGTACACCCATGGTGGATTCATGTCAATGTATGGCAAAAACCAATACAGTATTGTAAATTAAAATAAAGTAAAAATAAAAATTAAAAAAGAATGATTATGGCTCCATGTCAGAGTGCTAACAGTAAAAGAAAAGAGCAGTGCGTTGTCCCCAGCCCCGTGAGTTTGTGATTTGGTTGCAGAGGCAAGATGTGTGCAAACCAGCTGAGGACCAGTGTTAAGACGTTATGCGCAGAGTCCTGGAGGTAGCTGATGTTCCTGAGGTGGCAGGGTGAGCCGGGCTTTTAGGACGGTTTATTTAAAGAGCTGGGGCTTGAGTAGGACTCAGAAGATGTAAGATGGGATTATGATAGGTCAGTAGAGAGAAGACAGGCTCGAGGCCCGGGGAATAGCACACACGACCCGAAGTCAGGCGTGGGCACGCTGTGTTCAGGTGAGGAGGCTGCCTTGACAGTCAAGGGGCTGTCACCGGGGAGAATGGAGGAAAAGAGGTTAGAGAGACCAAGTAGTGCCCACTCTAAAGAGATCTGAATGCCAGATTTAAAAATATAGAAATGCAAGCTGCTTAACCAAACAGGAGAGCATTAAGTTAACACTGATCCCACACGTCCAATTAGCCTGTTGTACCAGCTTGCTCGCCCTCACCAGGACCCCTAGGTCTGGAAAGAGCAGTGCCCATTGTTGTGAACAGTGTGTTCCCTGGTGGATGACGACATGTTGGCACCTCCCTCATTGTCTCCCACCCCGAAGTTTCATTAATGACGTGGGGAACGCTGCGCCGTTCCCTGGCTGTATGTTTTCTTCTCTGGGGGAATACAAACCCATGCTTTAACCCCTCTTGGTCTGAGTGGGAGAATTCTGCAAATCATTCCACCTGTTAGTTCAAACATGTTTAGAAAGACAAAAGCACTTTTAAAGGTTCTCTTAAACTTCCCATTATTGAGTCCGCTGACAACATAGAGTCTTGGAATAGAGTCAGATTTCAGGGATTCAGACCCTGGGGTCGGGCTGGCTCTGGAGTTTCTGCTGCCTCGCCTGTCCCTCCCAGTTTAGGCTTGAGCTGGGCAGCGGCTGCTGTCTCATCGTTGCTGTGGCCCTGGGACTCCTGTCCGTTCTCCCCTCTTAAGTGCACAGCACAAACCCTTACCCTGGGGAACTGTAGCCTTGGAAAAGGATACTGAGCCAAAGATGAGATCCGTGGCTTGAATGTAAGTAGTTGAGACAGGCTTGTCTAGGTGGCTTGTGAGATGAGGTTCTTTACCTGAGAGATCCTGATTTCTGCTTCTACAGCACGGATAAGCGGTGGTCCCTCTAATCAGGCTTGCTTCTCTGATAGCTCAGTTGGTAAAACAATCCGCCTGCAATGCAGGAGACCCTAGTTCGATTCCTGGGTTGAGAAGGTCCGCTGGAGAAGGGAATGGCTCCGCACTCTAGTATTCTGGCCTGGAGAATTTCATGGACTGTATAGTCCACCAGGTCGCAAAGAGTTGGAGAGGACTAAGCAACTCTCACTGCACTCTGACCGCAGTGTAGTGCCTAGCAGTTTTCTAGGGATGGACTTAGGAAGAAGCACAATTTTACTATATACCTGCTGAAGCGTTGGATATGTCTTTCTGAATCTGGGTCTCTTTTTTTCCTCCCAGAAAATCCAAATTATGGACTGAAGGTGGCAGAGCTTGAGTTTCCAGGGTTCCTACTATCAGTGGAGGGGTAAAATAGCCCCTTCTTCCCCTAATAATATGCACATACTTAGAACAATGTGTTTTTACAATGTATAGTTATTTACAATGTATATTTATATATTATGTATAATGCATGTTGGGTATATGTGTTGTGACTGTATATGGCATATATATATATACACACATACATGGTGCATTTTTATATGTGCATATGTATGTGTGTATATATTCATTTTTTAAAGCTCTGAGAAGTCAGAAATGTGCAAGACTTCCAAAATATCTCACATTCCTTCCAGGGCCTAGAAATAAAAGCTGCTTAAAAAAGCATATTGAACAGCTGCTGGCCTTGTTTGAGATGAGCTGGATTGGAATAAATGTACTTGTGATCACCAGCATATATAGAAACCCACATTTAAGGTGGCTCTTGCTTTTTCTTCTGCTGTCAACCCTGTAATCCACTCAGTGGGCCAGAGTAAGTGTTGGAAGGGTCACTGTGTATCCCCTGAAGGGCGACAGGAAAGAGTATAATATAAGAGGTTCAGGACATCTACCAAGCCAATTATTCAGCTATTGAAACTGATGATATTAAAATACTTTTTACTGTGAGAAGGTGAAGAATAAGGATAACAGGTACAATAAAAATTCATCTTTTATTTAAAAATACAAACAGAATTGTGTGGAGGGTTATACACTAAAATGTCAATGATGGCTAACTATTTACTGGTAGGATTATTTGTAATGCATATTTTCTGGTTTTTGCTCACTTATATTTTCAACCTTTTCTACAGTGAATAGGTATCGTTACCTAATCAAAGGTTACTGAGAGAAAAGGGAAGAGAGGAAACCCACCATCAGGAAGCTTTGCTTAGCTAACCCTGGATGCTTGGTTTATGTTAGAAATTGGAGATTAGTCATTCTCAGGAGTAGATGAACATGAGACTATTATAAGTGCCATCCTATGCCATACAAGGAACTCTGCCAGACTGCACAGAGATCTTTCTCATTCCTTGCGTTATCTACCCATCACAGCAACCCTTCAGGGAAAATGTTACTACCTCCAGTTTTACAGACAGGGAAACTAGAGACCGGGAATGTAAGTAATTTGTTTAAGAACAGATGGTTGGTTTGATTAGAAAGGAGTCAGACTCGGTCACACATGATCTATTCGAGCTTCTTTGATTGCAGACAAGGAGTCTTCCTCGATACTCGAGCTGCTCAAGCGACTCATCTACGCCCCATCTCCTTGACGCTTGTGCACTCTGGCATTAGGTGAGCTGCCAAAACAGCCCCCAGTTCTTAGACCACTTATGTTTTGACAGCCTGTCTGTGGAATAGCTCTTCTGAAAAATTGGCCCAAGAGAAGTGAAAATGTTCCCCAAAGCACATCTACCATGTGATTTTAATAAGTGTTAGTCACTCAGTCGTGTCCGACTCTTTTCGACCCCATGGACCGCAGCCCACCAGGCTCCTCTGTCCATGAGATTTTCCAGGCAAGGATACTGGAGTGGGTTGCCATTTCCTTCTCCAGGGGATCTTCTCAACCCAGGGATCGAACCCAGATCTCCTGCACTGCAGGCAGATCTTTTATTGACTGAGCTACAAAGTAAGTAGCATCATTATCCCTGTTATACAGCAGGAAGAACTGAAACTCAGGAAGTTTAAAAAATATGTTTGATTCAAAACTCAATATTCCACAAGCTTTCATTTAGATAAATAAATAGAAGAGCAGTCTCCATTCCTCCTGTTCTTATGTTCTTAACCCATCAGAAGAAATTTTAAGTTCTCTAAATTGTTTCTGGTATTTACCTCTGTCTTTCTAAAGTGAAGTCGCTCAGTCGTGTCCCACCCTCAGCGACCCCATGGACTGCGGCCTTCCAGGCTCCTCCATCCATGGGATTTTCCAGGCAAGAGGACTGGAGTGGGGTGCCGTTGCCTTCTCCCTTGTCTTTCTAAAGTATATTCTGTTACTCTTCATTTATAAATTATAAATAGTAACTACTTTCTCCATGAGATTTTAACCTCGTAGACCTACTCCCCACTTCTCCTCCTAATGCAATAATCTCTATTTTTTGTTAAATCAGAAGTCATTGTTTACATCATCATTACTATGTTAAATGTGGCTCCCCCATTAGCTTCCAAACCAGCTAGTGTACTATAATTGCATTTCCTTTCTTAGTCAACTGTCTCCCCAACTCAGATTAAGAATCGCCTTGCCTGTCTTGTTTGAGTAAGTAGTTTACTGTCCTCATGTCTTTCCTAACTTTTCAGAATAGTATTCTATTTTGCATGTGGTCAGGCCTCTCTGGCAGTCTGTCAACTCTGTCCTTTAGCTGGAGACTCTTTCTTGAAGACCTCCCATCCTCCCTCCCTGGATTATTTATCTTCAGATCTGCTATACAGCTGTCGTCATGATGTGTCCCCTCTCCTTTCTGCTAGGTTGTCTTGGCTTCAGACCTCGTTGTTTTTCCCCCCCTTCCTTTGATTTACTGGGTCATATCCTTCAGTAGCTTCCTATGAAAAGAATCATGGGTAAGATATATACATATATATATATATATATATACACACATATACACACACACACACACGGGTGAGATATATATATATATATGGAGAGAGAGAACTAGTATTTCTAAAACTCTCTTTATACCCTCATATTTAATTGATTATCTGAGCACTGAATTTTAGGTTGAAAGGCAATTTATCCTGAAAACTTTTATAAGATACTGTCTTCTAGTTTTTAATGTTACTGTTGAGAAATGCCATTTGATTCTTGATTCTTTGTGTATAATCTGTTTTTCTCTCTAGAGGCTTAATGCAGATATCTTTGGTAATGCTGAAATGTCACTCTACTTACTGTCCTTGACTTTAGAATCTCTCTAATGCAATTTATTTATGGGAAGAAAGCTTCATTATGGGTTGGGGTGGGGAGAAAGAGGGGCTTTTATCTTTGTGGCCTGTATGCTCATAACCCAGCTTTTTCACCAGTCTCTCTCGTTTTTTTCCCCACCGTGATTTACTGTGCCATCTGTGGTATATGGTGTCTCTAATGCCTGTTACTTCTGGGGACCTGGCGTATGAATGACTTTCTTCTCTTTGGCATCTAGTATTCAGGTTTCTCAGCTCTGTTAATTTATCCATCTGCTTTCTGTCTTATAAAGATGGTTTGACTTCGCTCGTTTGCTGTTCACGGTTCACTATTTGCTTCCATTCCCTGACTGTGGGAATTATACCTTTAAGAAGATTTATACCTTCTTAAATGTTTACTCCTCATTTTAATGGGGTTTGTAAAGGGAGCAGAGATGTCTCATCTACTGTGTTTAACTGAATGTTGCTAAAAGAGTTTTCTGTGATGTCATTTGGTGAATCACTTTGAAATGCTTCACCTATTCATCAGTTGTAGGGTTTTAAATATCAAATTTGCTTTAAAAGCAGGCCTTGCCCTAAAGTGGTTGCTTTTGTGTTTGAACAGGATATAGCTGAGGCCATAGCGGTGACATCCTAGGCTTATTTAGTTGCCTCCAGGGACCTCAGTGCTGCCTAGAGAGAAGGCTTCCAGGACCATGAGCAGCCATGACTTGGGTGTGACGGTCATCTCGATTCTATCTTCCCACCCATGTTCTTTGACTTGGTACTCAGGGGACGTGGCCAAGCTCTAAGGTCATTCAGTGGAAAGTTTCCTAGGGTTCCTTTTTTATTCTTCATGAAGTCATTCATGACTATATGATCTTGGAGAAAAACACAGATATGGCTGAAGTTCCTCTAAGATACCCATCACCTTGCTCATTCACTTCCCTCGCATGAAAGATAGCCATTGTTATCAGGTTGCAGTATAGCCTTGCTCGGCTTTCCTACTTTGTGTACATATTTGTGTGTATGTGTTTCTGTATGTGTGATTTAGAAATGTATAAATATTCTAACACTTTGCACTTTTTTCCTTTTTTAATACTTGCACATTTTTCCTTCCTCATGGTATGTTTTAAAGATATTTCTATGTTAGAGAATGCAGAGCTGCATAACTGGACATATTATGGATATGTCATAAGTTGATTTATTCTATTGTTAAAGTTCTTCTATTGAAAATTTAGGTTGCTTCTAATTTTTTCTTTTGAAAACACAGCTTCAGTAGGATGCCTATCCATGCCTCCTTTTCATAAAGTGTTTCTTTAGAGTAGATACCAAAAATAGAATAAAGCAGAAGTTGGTAAACCATGGTCTGGGGACCAAATCTGGTCAGCTTCCTATGTATGCCTTCCAACAGGAATGCTCTTCACATTTTACAATTATTTTATTCAATGGTCTGTACTTCCCTCACTGATTACAGATCACCTTCAATATATTGTAAATATCCATATACACCTGGGTTAATTTGGGGGTTCTCTTTTCTGTTGTATTGATCTATTTGATTATTGCTGTTTTAAGCACTAGAGTTTTGAATGTCAGTAAGGAAAGTGCTATGCTCCTTTTCCTTCTGTTTCTGAGTTACGTTTGCTGTTTTTGCACATTGCTTCTTCTATAGGAATCTTAGAATTCCTGAGAAGTGAAGTTTCTCAAAACGCCCTTTGGTATTTATATTGGAATTTATCAGATTTGCTTTTAATTGTATCTTTTTTTGAGTAGAGGTGACATATCTATGCTGCTGAGTCTTCTCAGCCTTGAATACTTATTCAGGTCGTCCTTTTTATTCTTACATAAGGTTCATCATTTCTTAGAAGACTTGTGCATTTCTTTTTGGATTATTGTTATGTGGGAAAGGTATTGATTTTTGTTTTGAGTTGATCATTTTGCATCTACTTTAGATAATTTTTTTAGCTCTAGTGATTTTTCAGTTCCTATTGAATTTATTAGATTAATGGTCATATCATCTACAAATAATGACACTTTTGTTTTTGCCAACAATTTTAGCTTATGTTGCATTTAATTGTCTTACTCTTGGTCCATTGGTACAGTTTTGAAAGAAAGAAGAAAGTACTTCTTTTTCTTGAATCTAGTGGGAACACTTTCTCTGGATTTTTAACATACCTTCTTTATCAACTTAAAAAAGCTTGCTTTACTGGCATTTATTGAGTGATCATGTGATTATTCTCCTTTATTTAATCCCATGATTTACATGGATTTGTAATACTTTTAATACTGAATCATCCTTCCATTCTGGGGATAAATCTTACTTGATCAAGAGTTCTTTGAACCATTCCCATATTTGATTTGCAGCTATTTAATTTAGGATTTTTAAAATTGAAAGATACTTTATAATGTTATGTTGGTTTTTGTCGTAAAATACCAGTCAGCCATAAATATACATATATCCCCTCCCTCTTGAGCCTCCCTTCCACCTCCACATCCCACACCTTTAGGTCATCATAGAGCATGAACCTAAGCTCTCTGTGCTATACAGCAACTTCCCACTAGCTATCTGTTTTATACATTGTAATGTATATATTTCAACATGACTCTTACAATATATCCCACCCTCTTCTTTCTCCACTGTGTCCACAAGTCCATTTTCTACATCTGTGTCTGTATTCCTGCCCTGCAAATATGTTCATCAGCACCATTTGTCTAGATTCCATTTTCAATTCTGTTCAGTCACTCAGTCGTGTCCAACTCTTTGCAACCCCTTGGACTGTAGCACACCAGGCTTCCCTCTCCATCACCAATTCCTGGAGCCTACTCAAACTCATGTCTATCGCATCAGTGATGCCATCCAACCATCTCATCCTCTGTTATCCCCTTCTTCTCCTGCCTTCAATCTTTCCCAGCATCAGGGTCTCTTCCAGTGAGTCGGTTCTTCGCATCAGGTGGCCAAAGGATTGGAGTTTTAGCTTCAGCATCTGTCCTTTCAATAAATATTTAGGACTGATCTCCTTTAGGATGGACTGGTTAGATCTCCTTGCAGTCCAAGGGACTCTCAAGAGTCTTCTCCAACACCACAGTTCAAAATCACTTCTTTGGCGCTTAGCTTTCATTATAGTCCAACTCTCACATCCATATGTGACTACTGGAAAAACCATAGCTTTGACTAGACCTTTGTTGGTAAAGTAATGTCTCAGCTTTTTAATATGCTGTCTAGGTTGGTCATAGCTTTCCTTCCAAGGAGCAAGCATCTTTAATTTCATAGCTGCAGTCACCATCTGCAGTGGTTTGGAGCCCCCCAAAATTAAGTCTGTTTTTCACTGTTTCCATATTTTCCCCATCTATTTGCCATGAAGTGATAGGACTGGATGCCTTGATCTTAGCTTTCTGAATGTTGAGTTTTAACCAACTTTTTCACTCTCCTCTTTCACTTTCAACAAAAGGCTCTTTAGTTCTTCTTTGCTTTCTGCCATAAGAGTGGTGTCATCTGCGTATCTGAGGTTATTGCTATTTCTCCTGGCAATCTTGATTCCAGCTTGTGCTTCATCCAGCTCAGCATTTCTCATTATGTACTCTGCATATAAGTTAAAGAAGTAAGGTGACAATATACAGCCTAGATGTCTTCCTTTCCTGATTTGTAACCAGTCTGTTTTCCATGTCCAGTTCTAACTGTTGCTTATTGACCTGCATACAGATTTCTCAGGAGGCAGGTCAGGTGGTGTGGCATTCCCATCTCTTGAAGAATTTTCCAGTTGTGATCCACACAGTTAAAGGGTTTGGCGTAGTCAATAAAGCAAAAGTAGGTGTTTTTCTGGAACTCTGTTGCTTTTTCGATGATCCAGTGACTGAGCGACTTTTACACACAGTAGACTTGTCCAAGGGCTGGCCATTCCCTTGGAGATTCCATATACATATGATAATATATGTATTTGTTTTTCTCTGTATGACTTACTTCACTCTGTATAACAGGCTCTAAGTTGGGATCCACCTCAGTTCAACTAACTCACATCCATGCCTTTTAATGGCTGAGTGATATTCCATTGTTTATATGTACCACAACTTCTTGAACTACTCATCTGTTGATGGGCATCTAGGTTTCTTCCATGTTCTGGCTCTTGTAAACAGTGCTGCAGTAAACATTGGGATACATGTGTCTTTTTGAATTATGATTTTCTCAGGGATTATGACCAGTGGTGAGATTGCTGGGTCATATGGTGATTTTATTCCTAGTTTGTTTGTTTTTTTAAAGGAATCTCTATACTGTTGTCCACAGTGGCTGTATCAATTTACATTCCCAACAACAGCACAAGAAGGTTTCCTTTTCTCCACATTCTCTCCAGCATTTATTGTTTATAGAATTTTTGATGATGGTCATCTGACCAATGTGAGGTGATACATTATAGTTTTGATTTCCATTTCTCTAATAAGCTATGTTGAACAATCAGAAAGATAAGGAAACAATTCAATTCACTATTGAAGCAAAAAGAATAAATACTTAGGAATAAGCCTACCTAAGGAGACAAAAGACCTATTTGCAGAAATCTGCAAGACACTGATGAAAGATGACACAGAGAGATATATCATGTTCTTGGATTGGAAGAATCAATACTGTGAAACTGACTATACTACCTGAAGGAATCTCCGATTCAATGCTGTCTCTTAGATTACCAATGGCATTTTTCATAGAACTGGAACAAAAGATTTCACAATTTGTATGGAAACATAAAAGACCCCAAATAGCCAAAGCAATCTTGAGAGAGGAAAGTGGAGCTGGAAGAATCAACCTTTCTGACTTAGACTATACTACAAAGCTATAGTAATCAAGACAGTAGGGTCAGTTCAGTTCAGTCGCTCAGTCGTGTCTGACTCTTTGCGACCCCATGAATTGCAGCACGCCAGGCCTCCCTGTCCATCACGAACTCCCGGAGTTCACTCAGACTCGCGTCCATCAAGTCTGTGATGCCATCCAGCCATCTCATCCTCGGTCGTCCCCCTCTCCTCCTGCCCCCAATCCCTCCCAGCATCAGTTTTTTCCAATGAGTCAACTCTTTGCATGAGGTGGCCAAAGTATTGGAGTTTCAGTAGGGTCCTGGCATAAAAACAAAATGTTAGATCAATGGAACAAGATAGAAAGCTCAGAGACAAACCCATGAACCTATGGGCAACTTATCTTTGCTGAAGGAAGCAAAAATATATGATGGAGAAAAGACATCCTCTTCAATAAGTGGTGCTAGGAAAACTGGACAGCTACATGTGAAAGAGTCATTTGTTGTGCATGGGATACTCCCAACAAGAATACTGGAGTGGGTCACCATGCCCCCCAACTAGGGGATCCTCCCAACCCAAGAATCAGACCCATGCCTCTTCTATCACCTGTACTGGCAGGCAGAATTTTTACCACTAACACCCTCTGGGAAGCTATGGTTTTTCCAGTAGTCATGTCCAGATGTGAGAGTTGGACCATAAAGAAGGCTGAACCCTGAAGAATTGATGGTTTCTAAGTGTGGTGCTGGAGAAGACTCTTGAGAGTCCCTTGGACAGCAAGGAGATCAAACCAGTCCATCCTAAAGGAAATCAACCCTGAATATTCATTGGAAGGACTGATGCTGAAGCTGAACCTCTAGTACCGGCATCTGATGTGAAGAGCCGACTCACTGGAAAAGACCCTGATGCTGGGAAAGATGGAAGACAGGAGGAGAAGGGGGTGACAGAGGATGAGATGGTGGGATGGCATCACGAACACCATGGAAATGAGCTTGAGCAAGTTCTGGGAGGCAGTGAAGGACAGGGAGGCTGCAGTCTTGCTGCTGTTCAGTTGTTGAGTTGTGTCCAACTCTGCGACCCCATGAGCTGCTGTAGTCTATGGAGTCTCAGAGTTGGACACAGCTTGGCACCTAAACAACCACAACATCAGAGTTACACTGTCATCATCGAGAGGGTGAAAGCTTCCCATGGTTTTCTACTCTCTGAAACTGCTCCTATGAAATGGTAATTATCTGGGCAATTTTTCTTCTAGTGTAGAGCTTTGACCTGTTTCAGTTCTTCTATGTTTATGCTTTCTTTTAGTCTTCCTACTTTTTCTATGAGAATTTTAGATATTTTGTACTTTCTAGATAAATTACCTTTTATCTAGTTTTCCAAATATTTGCCATTTATTCTCCAGTGATTTAAAATGTCTTACATGTCACTTCCTGTTTTTAATTTCACTTTATTTTCTTGTTTGGTCACACTTGCCAAAGTTTATCCATTTTATTGTTCCTGCAATCAAAGCTTTTAGTTTAAGTGAGTCTAATTTAAAGTAATGTACTGGTGCATTAATTTTTGCTAAGCTTTGTTGTTGGTGAGCATACACTTCTTGATAAATTTTTAAAATGTTTTTACACTCCTTTTCTGGCTTAGTACACGTACGGTTTGATTATGGCCCACATGTGTATGAACATTGTGTATATTCACTGTTCAGCAAATCTATTAGATAAGGCCTAATTATTCTTATGATAACCCACAAATAACAGAAAATTTACCAATTTAATCATTTTTAAGTGTACAATTCGGAGTCATTAAATACATTCACATTGTGCAGCCATCATCACCATCAATATCCAGAATGTTTTTTACCATCCCAAATTGGAACTCAGTTCAGCTCAGTTACTCAGTTGTGTCCAACTCTTTGCCACCCCATGAATCGCAACACGCCAGGCCTTCCTGTCCATCACCATCTCCTGGAGTTCACTCAGACTCACGTCCATTGAGTCTGTGATGCCATCCAGCCATCTCATCCTCGGTCATCCCCTTCTCCTCCTGCCCCCAATCCCTCCCAGCATCAGAGTCTTTTCCAATGAGTCAACTCTTCGCATGAGGTGCCCAAAGTACTGGAGTTTCAGCTTTAGCATCATTCCTTCCACAGAAATCCCAGGATTGATCTCCTTCAGAATGGACTGGTTGGATCTCCTTGCAGTCCAAGGGACTCTCAAGAGTCTTCTCCAACACCACAGTTCAAACGCATCAATTCTTCATTGCTCAGCCTTCTTCACAGTCCAACTCTCACATCCATACATGACCACTGGAAAAACCATAGCCTTGACTAGA
>SJYQ01000598.1:227598-252056 GCA_006410935.1 Redunca redunca | reverse complement strand
AAATCTATTTCTCACTTCCACTGTATAATCATAAGGGATTTGATTGAGGTCATACCTGAATGGTCTAGCAGTTTTCCCTACTTTCTTCAATTTCAGTCTGAATTTGGCAATAAGGAGTTCATGATCTGAGCCACAGTCAGCTCCCGGTCTTGTTTTTGCTGACTGTATAGAGTTTCTCCATCTTTGGCTGCAGAGAATATAATCAATCTGATTTCGGTGTTGACCATCTGGTGATGTCCATGTGTAGAGTCTTCTCTTGTGTTGTTGGAAGAGGGTGTTTGCTATTAATATTCAGTATTTTTCTCTTTCTGATTTAGTTCACTCTGTGTAATAGGCTCTAGGTTCACCCACCTGGTTAGAACTGACTCAGATGCATTCCTTTATATGGCTGAGTAATACTCCATTGTGTACATGTACCACAGCTTCCTTATCCACTCATCTGCCAATGGACATCTAGGTTGCTTCCATGTCCTAGCTATTGTAAACAGTGCTGCAGTGAACATTGGGCTACATGTGTTTCTTTCAATTCTGGTTTCCTTTGGGTGTGTTCCCAGCAGTGGGATTGCTGTGTCGTATGGCAGTTATAATCCCAGTTTTTGAAGGCATCTCCACACTGTTCCCCATAGTGGCTGTACTAGTTTGCATTCCCACCAACAGTGTAAGAAGGTTCCCTTTTCTCCATACCTTCTCCAGAGTTTACTCTTTGTATACTTTTTGATGATGGCCATTCTGACCAGTGTGAGATGATACCTCATTGTGGTTTTGATTTGCATTCCTTTTTTTTTTTTTTTTTTGGCATTTCTTTTTCTGGATTTGAGCTGCATGAACTGCTTGTGTATTTTGGAGGTTAATTCTTTGTTAGTTGTTTTGTATACTGTTATTTTCTCCCATTTTGAGAGCTGTCTTTTCACCTTGCTTATAGTTTGCTTCATTGTGCAAAAGCTTTTAAGTTTAATTAGGTTCCATTTGTTTGTTTTTGTTTTTATTTTATTATTCCGGGAGGTGAGTCATTGTGGTACTTGCTGTTATTTATGTTAGAGTGTTCTGCTTATGTTTTCCTCTAAGAGTTTTATAGTTTCTGGTCTTGCATTTAGATCTTTAATCCATTTTGAGTTTATTTTTGTGTATGGTGTTAGAAAGTGTTATAGTTTCATTCTTTTACATGCAGTTTTCCCAGCACCGCTTGTTGAAGAGACTCTTTTCTCCATTGTGCATTTTTGCCTCCTTTGTCAAAGATAAGCTGTCCATAGGTGTGTGGATTTATCTCTGAAATTTCTATTTTGTTCCATTGATCTATATTTGTCTTTGTGCCAGTACCATACTATCCTGATGACTATAGCTTTGTAGTATAGTCTGGAGTCAGGAAGGTTGATTCCTCCAGTTCCGTTCTTCTTTCTTAAGATTGCTTTGGCTGTTCAGGGTCTTTTGTGTTTCCAAACAAATTGTGAATTATGTGTGTCAGGTAGTGTATTTCTTGGTTGGCAGGGTTTTTCCTTCAGTCGTTTGAATATATTGTGATATTGTGCCAATCTTTCTGGCCTACAAAATTTTTGTTGAAAAATATGCTAAAAGTCTTATGGGAGTTCCCTTGTACGTAACAAGTTGCTTTCTTTTTATGCTTTTAAGATCATCTCTGTCTTTAACTTTTCACAGTTTAATTATAGTGTGTCTTTGTGTGAGTCTCTTTAGATTTATCTTACTTGGTACTGTTTGGGCTTCTTTGATACAGATGTCTGTTTACTTCCCCAGATTATAGAAGTTTAGTTTGCCATCTCTGTTCCCTTTCTGTTTTCCTTCTGGGATCCGTTAGTACTTTAGTCTGCTTGATGGCCTTTGTTCATCCCTTGAGCTCTCTTCACTCCTTTTCTTTTCTTTTTTGGCTCCTCTGATTGGTTGAAGTCTACTGTCCTTTGAGTTTGCTGATCATGTCTTCCTCTTGATCTAGTCCATTTTTGAGCTGTTGAAACCCTCTATTGAATTTTTCAGTTTAGTCGTTGTATTCTTCAGCTCTGTGATTTCTGTTTGGTACTTTAATATATTTTATGGATTTCTTTCACCGGGAATTGCTCCATGCCTAGCTGTACATTCGGTGCCTCCAATGGGAGGAGAGGAGTTCAGGACCTGCTCATGCCACCATCCTGATTGACTTTCCTATTCTCTTTCAAGATTGTTTTGGTCATTCAGTTCAGTTCAGTTTGGTCATTCAGGGGTCCCTTAAGTTTCCATACTTAGCTTTTGATAAATTTTTCTATTTCTGGAAACAAAAAGCTTTAGAATTTTGATAGGGATTTCACTGAATCTGTAGATAGCTTTGGGTGGTAATGTCAGTATTAAGTATTACAACTCATGAACATGGGTGTCATATCTACAGTGTTTTGTAGTGTTCAGTATGTAAGTATTTTGCCTCCTTTGGTAAGTTTCTACCGAAGTATTTTATTCTTTTTGATGCTATTGCCGGTGGGACTATCAATTTCTTTTTCAGAAGGTTTATTGTTGATGTATAGACATGTGACTGATTTTTGCCTGTTTTATATACTGCAACTTTGCTGAACTTATTGGTTGTAACTTTTTAAATAGATTCTTTAGTGCCTTCACATATAAGATCATGTCATTTCTGAACAGAGATAATTTTTCATCCTTTAAATTTGGATACTAGCCCTGTTCATTTTTATTCAGCAATTCTGTATTCTTACTTTTGGTCTCTTATGTGTCATTTTCTTGGGAGATATTGTAAACCCCCTTAAGTAATGGTGAATTCCAATTACTTTTAAAAAATCAAAGTGTTGTTGCTAATATTGAGGTCCTAAAATGACAGTTGGTGACTATCAACTGTTGGTAAAGGAACACATGCATGAAGTATTTGTGGAACGAACATTTCTTGAAAACCTACCTTGTATCTGACACTGAAGAGACAAATTTCATGAAGATTTCAGTCTAAAGAAGGGGATGCTTACTGTTAAACATAGATGTGAAGTTGTAGCAGGGAGTATGAAGACATTGAGTTGAGACACCCGTGTGAATCCCTGCTCTGTACTGGAACCTGGGGCCAGTGCATGGAACCTGGGGCCAGTTTACTTAGTTTGCCCTTTTAGTCCCTTTTTTGTGAAATGGGAATAATTATATGTACTTTGCAATATAGCTAGAACTCTTCACATGGTGAATTTTATTACATTAAAAAATTGTGTTATCTAATATCTATAGATCAGTGCTACCTATCCCTTAGGTTATATGCTCATTCGCTCAGTTGTGTCCGACTCCTTGTGACCCCATGGACTGTAGCCCACCAGGCTCCTCTGTCCATGGGGAATTCTCCAGGCAAGAATACTGGAGTGGGTTGTCATGGCCTCCTCCAGGGGATCTTCCTGACCTAGATGGAACCTGGGTCTCCCACATTGGCAGGCGGATTCTTTACCATCTGAGCCACCTTAGGTTAGAAAGAGAAAATAAGTGACCAACTCTGCCAGATTTAGGACAGCCTAGAGCCCTGCGGGCTACAGTCTATGGGTCACAAAGGGTCAGATACGACTGAGCGACTCACACTCACTCACTCTTGTAAGCAGCTGTGAACTAGGTAGAGGAGAGCCTGAACTTGCTCTGGACAGCACAGTTAAAAGGTGGAAAGCCAGAACCTGAACCCAGTTTGGGCTGGTCCAAAGCCGTTGTTCTCCTGAGCTGACACTGAGCTGAAGCTTGAGGAAAGAATAAGGAGAACACATTCTCAGTAGAGCAGACAGCTTGTGCAAAGGCAAACAGATGTAAAATTGTCTGGATAGCAGTGACTAGTGATTCTGTGTCACTGATAAAGTATGGTAGGACTTAAGGTTGGAAAGTGAAATGGGCTGTAATTGTTAAGGGCCTTCCCAGTTTGGATTTTAGTCTGTAAGCAATGAAACAACCACCAAAACACTTGGCACAGTGGAGGGTCAGAGTGCGTGTGCTTCATGAAGTAGAGGGAGAAAGGTCAGAGTCCAGCATGTCAGTTAAGAAAGAGGCATCTACGGAATCCAGAGCAGAGATGAAATACACTGGATGTGTGTGTGGCTGTGCTCAGTCACGTCTGACTCTTTGTGACCCCGTGGACTGTAGCCCACCAGGCTCCTCTGTTCATAGGATTTCCTGGCAAGGATACTGAAATGGATTGCCATTTCCTACTGCAGGGGACCTTCCTGACCCAGGGATTGAACCCACATCTCTTGCGTCTCCTGCATTGGCAGGCAGATTCTTTACCACTGAGCCACCTCGAAGGTGGGTAGTGGAAGAGTGAGAACACAGGGTGAGACAGTTTTGTCAGCCATACCAGAACTTTTAGCAGGAACCTAGCCACTTAATATACGGCTTAAGCTTTCCGATTGTGCCAGGAACCAGTTGTTTGCTTAGTTATTTGAAATTCCTTCATATGCTGCATGGATTTGGATCCCGAGTTATAGCCTCTTCTCTCTCTCTCTCTTTTTTTTTAAGCTCAGCTGGACATCTAAACTATGGAACAACTTAAATTGTTCTGTTTAAGCAAAACCAGCTTTGTCTTTACCACGGCAGTGACTCACTGTCTCTCAGGAGTGTCCACTGATAGTTTGATCTAAATCGAACTAGCAAACAGAGCTTAGAAAATTTAACTTCATTGACCAGTGAATTTTTGATGCTCTGTACTTACACAAGAAGGAAGTGTTACTTTCTGACTGCTTTCATATATTTATTTGGCTTGGCTATAGGATGGAGATGGGATAGTAAGGAAGTCAGGAGATTCTGGAACTTACCTAAGGCAAAGGGAGAAACAGTTGTAAGATAATTATTGAGCACACACAGAGTCTGAGTGGGCCTTCAGTGCACAGATTGAAATACAGGCCACACTATCCTTCAGGAACTTACCATGCTGGTGGGAACATGAGAGAGAAGGGTAACTGGTAAAACGCAGACTTTTAAGTGGAAATGACCCAAGTGCCTTGAGAAAGGAAGCAAGGGGAGCAGTGTCCTGGCAGGTTGGAACAGAGATGGGCAGGAGCCCTGGAATGACTTTGGGGTTTGGGTCCTCCTAATCCTGAGCGTTTCACTCTGGCCACTGATCTCTTTCACAGGACGCACCATTTTTCTTTTGCTGTCTTCGATCTCCTCTTTCTGGCCTGGGGATGTCCACCCCTCGTTCGCCCTCCCTGGTGTGCACCAGTCTCCCCCTCTGCCATGTCCTTGTCCATCCTCTCTTACCCTCTGGTTAGCATTTTTATTAGAAAATGAAAAACTTCAGTGATGATGTGGAAGAACTGTGTCCAGCTGCTCAAACCCACCCAGTTCCTTTTTTTAGCTTCTCCCCCACTTAAAAATAAACAGCGTCAGGTCCCACTTGCCAAGCCTTTGTCACCGTCTCCAGCAGCCATTCCTCCTCCCCATCTGCTCCCCCAGATGCTTAGCCCGTCCCCTCCTCCTGTCTCAGCCCCATGTGCGGTCCCTCTGTGGACAAGTGTGGGGCCCACAGAGCACAGCAGCTCTCAGCCCTGATGCACCATCTGCCTCTCAGCCCTGTGGCCGTCTGAGCATCCATTCTGACCCAGATTCCATGGACTGCAGCCCCCCAGGCCCCAGGTTGTTTGCCTGGCCAGTCCTGTGATTGCCAGGGACAGGATGTTGACTGGAAAAGATAGAGGAGTTGCCATGGAGATAAGAATAAACAGACATGTTGCAGCAGGAACTGCAAACTTGAGTGACAGAAGTTTAGTTGAGCCCTAGGTTTCCTTTGTTTGGGTTACATGCCTCACCTTTGGAATCTGTTTTAGACGGAAGTTTAGAGCCACTGCTGAACGTCATTAAAATGTTTCTGCCTGCCAGCTCTTCGTTTCTTCTGTCAGAGACAGCGAGCTTGCCCAGAAGAATCAGAGGTCTGTCCTAGGCCTGTTACCCAGGGAAAGTGAAAGTGTTAGTTGCTCAGTTGTGTCCGACTCTTTGGGACCCCATGGGCTGTATGTAGCCCACCAGGTTCCTCTGTCCATGGGGGTTTTCTAGGCCAGAATAATGGAGTGGATAGCCATTCCCTTCTCCACGGGATCTTCCTGACCCAGGGATTGAGCCCAGGTCTCCTGCGTTGCAGGCAGATTCTTTACCAGCTGAGCCACAGAGAATGTACTTCTGGATGCTGTGAGGGGTTCACTGTATCCAGGCCCCAAGCCCACTACCCATTTTTGGGTCTGAAGAGTGGGTTATATTGATGTTAACATGGAAAGAAACTGCCCCAGCCTGTCACCTTGGTCAGAGTCTCTACGGGAAAACTGGTCAACCTCATCTGGGAACAAAGTGGTGCCTTTCCGTGTGCTCAGCCTCCAGTTCTTCCTCTGTGCTCTGGGTTTCAGGGCTGTGGTGCGAGGAGATTGGAACTGATGGTACAACTTGTCTGAATGTGACTGAGGGGACTCGGGAGGCCCCTCCTTTCTCTAATTTGATGCCAGATGGTAGAGAGGATTGGTTAGGGGGATCTGGCACTGGGATGTTGTAAAGGAATGCTTTCCCTGACCTGGGATGCATTTCTCTAGGGAAAAGGGGGCACATTTTGGGCATTGCTCCTAATTAGTGGGTGTCCCCGGTGGCTCAGTGGTAAAGAGTCCACCTACAAACAGGAGATACAGGTTCGAGCCCTTGGGTGGGAAGATCCCCCAGAGAAGGAAATGACACCCCACTCCAGGACTCTTGCCTGGAAAATCCCATGGATGGAGGAGCCTGGTAGGCTGTAGTCCATGGGGTCGCTAGGAGTTGGAAACGACTGAGCGACTTCCCTTTCAGTTTTCACTTTCATGCATTGGAGAAGGAAATGGTAACCCACTCCAGTGTTCTTGCTTGGAGAATCCCAGGGAAGGAGGAGCCTGGTGGGCTGCCGTCTATGGGGTCACAGAGTCGGACACGACTGACGTGACATAGCAGTGGCAGTATTCTTGCCTGGGAAATGCCATGGACTGAGGAACCTGGTGAGCAACGGTCCATGGAGTCACAAAGAGTTGGACACAACTTAGCAATTAACAACAACAACCTAATTAAAGAACAGGGAGCTTCTGTGCCCCATAGTCCTAGAGAGAGGTTAGCTCTGTATTGAGTTAGAAGAAAACCTTCAACCCTTTCTCTAGAGGTCACTGTTGTCATTTTAGGTAGAATGATTCTGTCCCACTCATTGCATTGTGTTTATGATTTTTGGCCCCTGCCTATCAAATGCCACAGTTACCTTTTGGCAATTGTGTTGTCCTTGGGATGACCAAAAACGTCCAGCAATTTCCAAATGTCCCCTGGGGAGCAGTGCCACTCACAGTTTTATTTTATTTTATTTTTTTGCTGCCAGAATATTGGATGGACACAATCTCATCTATCCTCTGAGAAGAGACCATGACCAGATGGGGCTCTCTTTGTCCTGATACATTTATGAAAATGAAACTCTGTTTACTAATCATAGGCAATGATCTGATCAAGTTGGCAGTTCTTTACTGACATGATGGATCTTCATTGCACAATGGTTTTTTCCCCCTCCCGATTGAGTTTACAATTCCTCAACCTGAGTTCTCCTACCAAGGGAGTTTACAAGCACCTAAGCCATTCAGAAAACTAAGATTATGGCATCTGGTGCCTTTACTTCATGGCAAATAGATGGGGAAACAATGGAAACAGTGACAGACTTAATTTTTTGAGGCTCCAAAATCACTGCAGATGGTGACTGCAGCCCTGAAATTAAAAGATGCTTGCTCTTTGGAAGAAAAGTTATGACCAACCTAGACTGTATATTAAAAAGTAGAGACTTTACTTTGCTAACAAAGGTCCATCTAGTCTAAAGCTATGGTTTTTCTAGTAGTCATATATGGATGTGAGAGTTGGACTATAACGAAAGCTGAGCACTGAAGAATTGATGCTTTTGAACTGTGTTGTTGGAGAAAACTCTTGAGAATCCCTTGGACTGCAAGGAGATCCAACCAGTCCATCCTAAAGGAGATCAGTCCTGGGTTTTCATTGGGAGGACTGTGCTGAAGCTGAAACTCCAGTACTTGGGCCACCTGATGCAAAGAACTGACTCATTGGAAAAGACCTTGATGCTGGGAAAGATTGAAGGCAGGAAGAGAAGGGGACGATAGAGGATGAGATGGTTGGATGGCATCACCAACTCAATGGACGTGCATTTGAGTAGGCTCTGGGAGTTGGTGATGGACAGGGAAGCCTGGTGTGCTGCAGTCCATGGGGTGGCACAGAGTTGGACACGACTGAGCAACTGAACTGAAGCCAGGAGGATGGGTGACTAACCTGTGAGGCTTGACCCTGCACATGGACCTGCATCCCAGAGGATATGAGGGATCACAGGGGTGATGACAGTAGCCACCACAGGACTTCAGGGGAGAGTGTGCAAAAGAAACAAAGTGCTTAAAGTGGAAACTTTGACCCTGAGGGTCCCAGGGACTCAGAAAGTTGTATTTATTGATGGAGCTGGCTGGGCCAAGGGAGTATACCCTTCCAGCCTTGCCCAGATGGGATTTTTGCTTCTGGAAACCTTGAATATGGTACTTAATCCCTAGGGTTCTTGAAAACCAGTGGCAAATGCCAAATGGTGCCCAAGATAGAAAGAAATCCCCGATGTCAAATCTGTCACCTTCCCCAGTGTGTCCAGGGAACCTGAAGAGGAAAGATGGGATGCAGCCAAGATTTGCACCCCCTTTGCTATTAATTATTACCCTCCTGTGAGTCATCCGGACAGGTTCTCTTTTTTCTTCCTTCTGGCCCATCATTCTGCCCTCCCACTGATTCACCATGAAGAGATGCAATGTTCTGTCAAGTGCGCTTCTTGTTGGCCAGGCTAATTTTGTCAGTTCAGAGGATGGGGCTTTTAGTTAAAATTAGGTTTTTGGCTTTTCTGTATCATCATCTATTTTGTCTGCCACCCACATGCCCCGGGGGTAATTAAGAATTGCCTGTGAGCATCTTCATTTCTCCTTACGTCTTTCTAGCTTATTGGTTCCAACAGCCCATGCCTTTAACGTTCTTGTTAGTTTTCTAAAATAAATGAACTGTTTCTAAAGATTGAATTGTAGTGTGTCACTTCAGATTTTGCATCTTCCCTCTTGTCTCTGAGATCAGAGGCTCCTTTGTATTTGCTGTTATTCTGAGTTTTGTTTTTCCTAAGCAGAAAGAGGAACTTATTGAATCAGGTAGCTGAGAGAGATACTGGGGTAATCAGAGAATCAAAGGAAGAGCCGTAGGAACCAGGGCCTCAGGTGCTGGAAAGAGGATCCCTGTGTGTCCAGCACTCACTCATCTTGGCACCGCTTCCCTTGCTGTGTCTCCTGTCCCCCGCAGCTCTGCCTCTCACCACATCCTGACCTTGGCCAGTACCAGGTAACCTGGTTGCTAAACACAGCCCCGTTTAGCAACCCAAGGCAAGGGGTATTTTCTTCGCTCGTTATCTCTGTGTTGATTATTTAATATTTGTTACCATTTCCCACAAAAGGAGAACCACTTTGAGCTTTAACCAGGCAACTTGCTCTTCTGTAATTGACATTAAAAGGGGAAAGATCAATAGGATCTTTGAATTCCCATAATAGGATATAAAGTTGGGGAAGGCTGATGGGGTTTAAACAGAAGTTCCTCATGTTCCTTAGACATCAGCTGTGTTATCAGTGGTGCCTGTACCAGAATTATTGGGGCACATTTATGTGGATTATAGCCATCCATATTTTCTTGATCTATATTTTCCCCCTTTCTCTCCCCTTCCTCTTACCCTGCCTTCTCAGTCGCTGCTAACGGAGTCAGTAACACTCAGGAAGCATCTTCCTCTGCTCGGAAATGTGGAAACTGGAAGATTAATGTCTCCTCATTCTCAGAGGTTCTTCTTTCTTTTAAGTCACTCAGTCGTGTCTGACTCTTTGCAACCCCATGGACTACACATGGAATTCTCCAGGCCAGAATACTGGACTGGGTAGCCTTTCCCTTCCCCAGAGGATCTTCCCAACCCAGGGATTGAACCCAGGTCTCCTGCATTGCAGGCAGCTTCTTTACCAGCTGAGCCACAAGGGAAGCCCAAGGATACCAGAGTGGGTAGCCTATCCCTTCTCCAAGGGAACTTCCCAACCCAGGAACTGAACCAGGGTCACTCCCCTGGTGGCTCAGACGGTAAAGCGTCTGTCTACAATGTGGGAGACCTGGGTTCGAGCCCTGGGTTGGGAAGATCCCCCGGAGAAGGAAATGGCAATCCACTCCAGGACTATTGCCTGGAAAATCCCATGGACAGAGGGGTCTGGTAGGCTACAGTCCATGGGATCGCAAAGAGTCGGACATGACTAAGCAACTTCACCTTCACTTTCTCCTGCATTGCAGGCAGATTCTTTACCAACTGAGCTATCAGGGAAGCCCTCTCAGAGGTTAAGAGTGCTGAATTACATGCTTCATCTCCATTTCTCCTTCATTACCAGTTTCTATGCTGTATAGTTATCCCTGATCTGGTCCTGTTTGACAGCATCCACTGTACTTGCTTGTGGCCTCTTAGAGGATGAGAGAGACTAGAGGTCATCTTGTCTGGTGGCCTCTAACCAGGGGCATGTCAGCATCACTTGAGAGCTTTCCAGAACAACCAAGTGTTGGCAGACAATTTAGTCAATGCCTGCTGTACAACTTATCTATGAGAAAGCCCACCTCTCACTTATGGTGGCAGCAAAACCATGCTCCAAAATGATGCTGGAGGAGCGAGCCATGAATGGGGAGCCATAAGGGAGCAGGTATGTCTGAGCATGCAGACCAGACCTGGGGCTGGCGGGAGAGAAACGGGAGGGGTCAGGTGCCGGGAGCCAGCGTGAGGAATCCCACCCATGACAAGGTCATGCGGCAGAGAGCTGATGGGCAAGGCGAGTCAGATCTCAGGGTTTTTCCCTGGTATTTCCTGAGCAGGTACCCCAAAAAACCAAAGTCTGCCGGCCTATGTACTCTGCTTTTCCACTCTTCTGACACTCTCTGGAAAAAAAGTTAATTCAGGGCTTCAGTCTCCTGCAAAAGGATGTCTCAGCTTAAACCCCCCTCTGATAACTCTCTAGCTTGCCTAACAGGTTCCCCCGGACTTTTTACAGCTTGTGAATTGTTTACATTCTCCCAACCGTGAGAGGCACAGGAAGCTTAAAACATCCTAGGAATGTAGGGGCTTCCAAGGAGTCAAAATCATTAGAATAGGACTGATTAAAGGTTTCATTTGTTGAGCCAATACTTGCTGCCAAATTTTCGTATCTTTTATTTGTAGAGATAGTTGGTATATACAAAAACAGGTAGTAGACCTGATATTAGCAACATTAGATCTTTGAGTTAAGTACTTTCTTTGTTATAACCCACTGCACATTTGTTCTACAGGAATGTAACTTATTTAGTACTTTGAGGGTGATGCAGAGTAAAGAAAAAACACTTCTAGGGAAAAGGAGTTTTCTGGTTGATAGACAATTATCCAAGAAGAGAGCCATAAAAATGTTAACAGGCCTCTTGGCCAGAAGATAATGTAAACCACCTGAGACCTTTTCTATACGGGAAGATATGCAAAAAGAAAGCCTGGTCTCAATGAGGGTCAGGACTGCTGCCCCTGCATAACTCTGCATATTCCATTATTTCTTTATGTACAGCTGGGGGTATATAAGCTGATTTTGAAATAAAGTCTTGAGTCTTGCACTGATGCAGGGCTCCCCATGTCATTCTTTTCTCCCCTTTTTTGGCTGAATTCCTATCTGGAGCAGGGAGGCTCACCATGTCTACTTACTTGCCCTGGCTTCTAAGACCCACGCGAAAGGGAGCCTAAGGTGGGGCACCCTTCAATATTCAAGTGGGTGCCAATGGCCTAACATAGATGGTGCAAACCTCTTGTCTTGAGGATTTATTGGTTTTCCCCATAAACCAAGTTATTCAGCCTCTTTTTTTCCACCTAAATTTCCTACTATACTATTTCTTCCTAATCTAATCTTATATTTCTATAATAATAAATAAATAAGTTTCTCCTCGCCTATGCTGTTCGCACTTCGAGTTACCCTGGATCCACCGGGGCTGGACCCCGGCAGTCAGGAATTCATTTCTCAGCACTTTTCAGAGGATACTGATCAGGGCTTTCAGAATAGCCACAGGTGATCCTCAGCAGGGTCGCCAGGAATAAGTGTTTCCTGCTGGAGACTCACCCTCTGGCTTAGTCCTTTTGCCTGCTATAGATTTGGGTAATTCAGAATTTTGTTTGCCATTGGAGCACAGCTGAAATCAAATGCAAGTGACCCCAGAGATGAGCAGGCTTTAGGAATGTGTTCAGGAATGATCTCTGGAACCTTTGCTCCCTCTCTCTGGCTTGGGCTGTGATATTTGTCAGAAACCCTGGGTTGTGCTCCGCCTGGTTCTCATTCTAAATCTGCAGTCCTGAAGGACACTCCCTGTGCACGTGCTGCTGGGGCTCAAACAAGCCAGGCATGTTACAGCGATCTCACTCAGTAGGGTACCAGAAAGATGAACCCTGAAAAATAAAGGCTTTGTTTACTTTATGAAATCCCTGAGAAAATATTAAAAGGGGTGGGGAAAGTGCAATGAAGACCTTGGATGGATGAGCAGAATTCTTTACCATCATTGCTGGAAAACATCTCTCCAGTTCCTGCGTATTTTCAGCGCTGGCATCAGCCACAATTCTCTCATGCTCCGACAGGTTCCCTGTCCGTGGGTCTGGTTCCCTGAGCTCTGATTCCAGAAATGGGGTTGGCTTGTTCTGATTCTGCTGCATGCTCTTGGTGGGGTTCCTCCTCAATAGTGGGTCAGATTTATGGGGGAGGGGCTCCCCAGGGTCTGGTTAAGTCCCTCAGAAGATCGCCCTGATCTTGCCTCATCACATGGCATTGTTCTTGTCGTGGAGAGCAGTTTAAATAGTTCTTGTACCTGTAGATTTAACGTGTAGAAAACATGTGGAGCCGTTTCAGCTGGATCCTAAACAGCTAGTTTTGGTGTTTGTGTTACACGTGTCAGAAGGAAGCCCGTTTTGGCAGTAGGAAGCAACTTGGGAGTGTGTCACTGCTTTCCTTAGACCAGAATGAGCATCTTGCAGAAATAGTAATTTAAAAAAAAAAAAATAAAGCTGTTTAAATAACAATCTACCTCAGGCTCTAGAAGGAGTCATCCTGAGCTGGTAACAGAAAGGCTGCGTGACATCTCAGCCCGAATTTTTCCACCCTTGTGATGAGATGCCTTCTCGCCTTTTTCCCCCAGGCCCAGTTCCTCTCCCCAGGAGCTCGCCGGCGATTGCACGCTGCTCTTGCCTCTTGTTCCACCTCCATGCTGATCCTGTCCAACCTGGTGTTTCTTGGGGGCAGTCAAGTCGGGGAAATCTACTGGGATAGGATCTTCATACAAGGTAAGGTGCTCTTTTGAGACAGCTTCTTGTTTTCCGCATTTATGCAGTCAGTATTACATACGGGGCAGGAGGAGGCATTCCTTGCCTTGTCCGTGGTGTGTGACCTGTTAAAAACACCAGCCAGGAGCAAAGTCCTGGGTTTAGCTGTGTCTTTAGCTGTCCTCTGTGTTGATGCACCTCTTGTCTGCTATGCTGATACTTAACTTCGAGAGGTACCATCCAACTCTCTCAAAATCCGTCTTTCCTTGCTGCTAGGTTATGTCTCCAACTTAAATGTTTTTCCTAATCTTCCCTACTGTCTGAAGGTCAGCCTTCATTATACTGCAGAGTCTGGCTTTGTGCCACTGCCTGCTCTGACAGTCCTACCAGGAGAAGGGCCTAGAAGCCCCTTTGTGGTCTCCTGCTGCTGTGGGCACAGTGCCTGGTCGGCCACACCTCTTCACTGTGGATCTTTTTGTCTGGACGCTGGTTTGCCGGCACCAGCAGCCAGCCTCATGTTTAATGAACATGTGTTCAGTGTTCATGCATGTCTCCATGTCCACAGCAATATCACTCCTGCAGCAGGTAAAATACTAGTTGATGGGCATTATTGTGAAAAGACTACGTTAATAGTTGGTCATCCTTTATTTGTGGTCACCATCTCCTTGGGGCTAAAGCTGAGCGTTACATCATGTCCTGAAAAGAACTGGAAGAACAGGAACAACCCACAGAGCACGTTACTCAGCCAGTTCACTGTGTGTTCAGAGCCAAGATCCCTTGTTCTCTTGCCCTGACCAGTAACATGCTTTTGTGCTTTTGGTTTGGCAAGTTTTGCCAAGTAGTGATGACGTAACCTGCTCATGGCTAGGGTGTTATCTCCACATCTGGGTCCCCAGCGAGCCAGCGATGCTTTTCACATCAGAAATAACCTGACACAGCTGCATGGTCCCAGGGTGCCAGGTCGTGTGTGTAAACTGTGGCAGGCTTGGGTGAGCCAGGCTCAGACGGACCAGGAGAGAGTCCTGTTCTGCTTTCATTTTGTCACCCCCATACCCCTTTGATCTCGCTCTCGGAGAAGTGTTTTCACTGATAGTTCTTGAAAAGACCAGGTAATTTGTATGTGGAAGCTGTCCTTGAATGAAGATGGGAGGTAATGGGGCACAGAGGACTGAAAGATAAAAACCTTTCCTCGAGGTGGGCGACAGAGCTGTTGGCTTTTCTTGCCTTCTCCCACCATGCCTAGCACAGTGCAGAGACCACGATGACTCTGAAAATGCTGACTCGGGCCTTGCTGGTCACCTGAGCCAGAAGGCTCTAATCTTGGCTTCAGTAAATAAACACTCCAGGTGTTTGCTGCTTGCAAGGCACTGAGGAGACAAGGGTAGAAGAAGCACAAAGGTGGGAGCCAGACGTGCAAATAGATATGCGTCCCTAGAGTCAGATCACCGCTGGGCCAAATGCACGAGGGACTGCTGGAGGTCGCAGAGTGGAGGGCTGACCGTCCCGTGGTTGAGCCTCACAGAGGAGGGGACATTTGAACTGGAGTTTTGAGCAGTAAGTTGAATTTGGCAGATAAAGAAGGCAGGTATGTGGGGGTAATTAACGTTAGGGGCTTGGTCAGATCACCCCAAACTCTCAGTAATTTTTTCCCCATAGAAATTTATTCCTTCAGCAGTTCAGTGAGGGTCCAGAGACTCTTTCTAAGCAATGACTTCAGGACCGAGACTGTTTTTGTTCTGATTCTTCACCTTCTTGTTCTGGCATCACGGAAGAGGTAAGAACACAGAGCAGGTTGTGTCACCAGGTACTAAATACCCCGCCGGAAGTGACACTAGCCATCTCTGCTCGCATGCCATTGGCCAGAACCAGTCATGTGACCCCAGGTGCAGCAGAAGATGTGGGGGAGCGCATAGGTACAGTGGAGTGTGGCATGGCACAGCAGGGCGCATGAGACAAGCCCTGGAGGTACCCAAGAAGCAGTTAAAAATGTGAGCTGGCGTAGGGGTGGAGCGGGGCCCAGAACCACTGCGGCGTGGGAGACAGGGCATGAAGGTGGCAGTGAGGCCCTGGGAATGCATACAGTTCGCCAAGGAGCATGCCCAGAGTGAGAAGAGACTAGGTGGGTGGTAGAAGCTGGGAATGCTGGCCTTTGAAGGGACAGAGAAGAGGTAGTAGCGATAAGATGTTTATCCTCTTTCTCAAAGGGATGAAGATCAAAGCATGATTTGTCCTGTCCCCCCTGGAGCTAATGTCAGGCACAGTGGGGAGCGGCTGTCAGGGCTCTGAAATACCTGGTCTGCTTCTGGCTTGTGGCCCCTATTGTGATCTGCAACTGGCTCTCTCTGTGTCCTCCTCAGAGCTGGGTGCTAGAGTCCCAGAGGAATGCTTCTCTGAATCTGCAGGGCTCTAGATCCGTTCCTGTCTGGGTTTTGAGGCCAGGGAAGCTCAGCTCAGAAGGCATTGTCTGTCAGAGATTGTTCACATCGGCATGGCCCCATCCCAGCTAGTCTGTCCCATGGGTCCCCTCAGTAAGAATGTTTCCTGGAGTTTTGGCAGTTACAATCCTTGGTTTCCCACTGTGGATCCCCGAGTGATTGAATTTAGATATCTCTTGGAGGAACATGAACCAGATGGTGCCAAACCCACTATCCTTGAGAAGTCTGGATTTCTTTTCATAATGAATCTGATTGACCTGATAGAAGATTAGTATGAATACTCATGTTTTGGTACAATAAAGTATTCATGTGTTTATAGGATGCTTCCTCAGACTCTGCTGGAGATATCATGTTAGTTTTCTTAAAAAAAAAAAAAAAAAATCTAAATTCTGAAACTCATCTGGCCCCAGAGGTTTCAGATGAGGGACTGTCGAGCTGTACCCGAAGCTGCTGATGGATGAGCCAGGACCTCAGCATCCTAGTTGTCTTTGACCGCTTCCTTTGGCCATGTGATCAGGACCTGTTTTTCCAAGACCCATCTCTATACATTGAGGAAAAAGGGACAAAGTGAGTGAGGAGAGGTCTCTTTGTAGAGAATGGAGAGCAGTTAAGCTCAGTCTTTATTTTTTATTTATTTTTTTTATTTTACTTTACAATACTGTATCGGTTTTGCCATACATTAAGCTGCTCATGCGAAGAGTTGACTCATTGGAAGAGACTTTGATGCTGGGAGGGATTGGGGGCAGGAGGAGAAGGGGATGACAGAGGATGAGATGGTTGGATGGCATCACAGACTTGATGGACGTGAATCTGAGTAAACGCCTGGAGTTGGTGATGGACAGGGAGGCCTGGCGTGCTGCGATTCATGGGGTCGCAAAGAGTCAGACACGACTGAGCGACTGAACTGAACTGAAGCTGTCTTTAGATTTCCAGGTTTCATGGGGAGAAAGCCCTTCCGCCAGGGGTAACCGCCCTGGGCCCTCTGTGCCTTGATGGGCTGGGACTTGCCGAGACAGAGAGGAACAGTCCACCACCTCCTCCCAAGGTGCTCAAGGGGCACGCGGATCCTGGAGGAGGTTCCCAGTACCCCTCAGCGAATGGGATGTGGAGGCACACACGTCTTCAAGGACAGCCTCATTCATTCTCAGGAGCCTTTGCCTAGGATCACTGATATCTCTAGAAGTATCTCATGATTAGCCTGGAGGAGCTGTCTTCTCCATCTCCAGTTCACTGCTTTAGACATGGATTTGTTTGCTTTAAGCTACAAAGCTTGTTTTAGTAAATATCTAAATATTTAGCTTACATAGATAGCTCTCTCCTGATCTCTACACCATTGGTGCTGTGAGGCTATTAAAACAAGACCCTTTCTGCTGTGCACAGTGCTCTGCTGTCCTTAAAAGTGGGCAGTGCCAGCCACGGGATAGAAATGCTGACTGACTCTCTAGGGGTCTCCTGCATGTCACACACAACCCATCTGTATCAGTGTTATCTGTGCTGTGGAGACTGGAAAAGTGAGGTTCAGTTAATTCAGTGGAGAATAAAGATACTATATCTTTGCCTTCAAAGAAAATCCTGCAACCTTTACTGTTGAAATTTACTTCAACCAGCTTGAGGAATGTGAATATTTAAGCCTATTTTATATGTATTTACAAGAACTTAGCTGTGTTTAGGGTTCTGAAAAACTGTGGCTAAGGATTTGTCCCTGAGCCTGCTGTAGAAGGGACCCTGGCTGTATCATGCTTTGCAGAGGCAAACTTCAGTGGCTCTGAAGAGCATTTGTTGATGGCAGAAGCTTTATCACGTCTGTCTTAAGTCCTTGACATAGAAGTGTAAGTTGATTTCTTGAACAAGCAGTTGATGACTGCTCTGTAGCTCAAAAGTATCGTTGCATTACAACTCCAGATCTGCAAGACCATAAACCAACTGTGTCTTAAGCATCCCAGCAGCGCTTTGTCGTCCAGACACAGTGAGGAGGAAAGGCAGCCAAGAGGGATGGGTATTTAGAAAAGAGCTGGATTTAGAAAAGGCAGAGGAACCAGAGATCAAATTGCCAACATCCGCTGGATCATAGAAAAAGCAAGAGAATTCCAGAAAAACATCTACTTCGGCTTTATTGATTACACCAAAGCCTTTGACTGTGTAGATCACAACAAACTGTGGAAAATTCTTCAGGAGATGGGAATACCAGACCACCTGACCTGCCTCCTGAGAAATCTGTATGCAGGTCAAGAAGCAATAGTTAGAACCAGACATGGAACAACAGACTGGTTCCAAATTGGGAAAGGAGTACGTCAAGGATGTATATTGTCATCCCACTTATTTAACTTCTATGCAGAGTACATCATGAGAAATGCCGGGCTGGATGAAGCACAAACTGGAATCAAGATTTCTGGGAGAAATGCCAGGAACCTCAGATATGCAGATGACACCACCTTTATGGCAGAAAGTGAAGAACTACTAAAGAGCCTCTCGATGAAAGTGAAAGAGGAGAGTGAAAAAGCTGGCTTAAAACTCAACATTGAAAAAACTTAAGATCATGGCATCCAGTCCCATCACTTCATGGCAAATAGATGGGGAAACAATGGAAACAGTGAGAGACTTTATTTTCTTGGGATCCAAAATCACTGCAGATGGTGACTGTAGCCATGAAGTTAAAAGACACTTGCTCCTTGGAAAAAAAGCTATGACCAACCTAGACAGCATATTAAAAAGCAGAGATTACTTTGCCAACAAAAGTCCATCTAGTCAAAGCTATGGTTTTTCCAGTAGTCATGTATAGATGTGAGAGTTGGACCATAAAGAAAGCTGAGCGCCAAAGAATTGATGCTTTTGAACTGTGGTGTTGGAGAAGACTCTTGAGAGTCCCTTGGACTGCAAGGATATCCACCCAGTCCATCCTAAAGGAAATCAGTCCTGAATATTCATTGGAAGGACTGATGCTGAAGCTGAAGCTCCGATACTTTGGCCACCTGATGCCAAGAACTGACTCATTGGAAAAACCCTGATGCTGGGAAAGATTGAAAGCGGGAGAAGGGGTTGACAGAGGATGGGATGGTTGGATGGCATCACTGACTCGATGGACATGAGTTTGAACAAGCTGCAGGAGTTGGTGATGGACAGGAAGCCTGTATTGCTGCAGTCCATGGGGTCGCAAAGAGTCGGACACGACTGAGCGACTGAACTAGAACTAGGGATGGGTACGTACTGGCAATCCATCTGGCCTAAGGACCCTGAGAGCTTTATAGTGTCGTCTGGGTGCAGAGNCACCCATAAAAAAAAAAAAAAAAAAAAAAAAAAAAAAAAAAAAAAAAAAAAAAAAAAAAAAAAAAAAACAAAAAAAGAAAGAAAAAAAGGCGGGGGCTAATCATTTCCTAATTGTGGAGCCTCAGATTCCGTGTGTGTGGGAGGTGGTAGAGACCTGGCTTCCATCAACCATTCTTCTGCCTAACTACACACACATGTCTTAGGGTACATATAACACACACACACACACACACACTTTCCCCTCTTTCTTGTTGCCTGATCTAGGTTGGCAAACTCCATCTCAGCACTCAGCTCCCGAGGGTCCCCTGTACCAAGGCAAGGAAAATTTGGTTGTTTTCCCTGCAGATTGCAATGAGAGATGAGCTAGTCATTTTCTTAGATAGGTCAGAACCTTTACACTTTGCATATTTGCTTGCTGTCTCTAGCAGAGAAAAGGGACAGTGTATTTTCTCCATGATTACTAGCTTGTCTAGGCAGTTTAATTCATCTCCTAGCTCAAATGGCTCTGGACAGGTATTTCATTTAAAGCCAAGCTGGGATATTGCACTGGAAATTCCAGAAGGTTGTGGTTAAAAGAGAAACTCATTCCCCTCATATCTTATTACATTCTTGGGACTGAAATTTCATCTTTGATGAGAGAAGATAGAGGGCACATGTCACTCACTGTCTCAGGCATCTTCTTTGTGTTATTTCATCTTCTTCACTGGCCCTGCTTTTGACATGGAGTTTTCATTGCTTTGACTGATTCTGCTTCTGCCCCACTGGATCTTATGCAATTTCTTGAAGAATCGGAGGAACAGGAGCTTCATTGTATTGGTGATGAAGTCAACATGTTGATATAAATTAAGCAGTTTATCCATGGGTTGCCCATTGGTCCATTACAGGCCATTCTTGGCATTTGGATTTCAGGACTTTCAAGTGTCTTTGTTTCTTCTTTCATCTTTGCTGCGTGGTCACCCAGATGTTGTGGGCATCATCTTTCCTAAAAGTATTTCAGGCCAGGACACTAGGCATAGGGCATGAGGAATAGAGAGTGGGAGTTTTTATCCAGAAGTGCACCTGGGGTTATGGGAAAGCTGAGAGAATTTCTATTACGCTGTCTCGAAGGGAGTTTGAATCATCGTTCATCTAAGCCCTACTTTCTGTGAGGTCATGTGACACTTTTTCCTGTTAACTAGGAGTTTTTGTGAATTCATTTGAAAAGAGGTTTATGGACTTTGTGGACATTTTAGTGTCTTTAGATAGAATATCAAGTGAAGACTACTATGGTTAGGCACAGTTCATTGAATAGAAAGAAAATTTTGGTTCTTACTGATTTGAAGCCTTTGCCTCTGATTGGCCCCCAGTTATTTATATGCAGTGTGAGATCCACACGCACGTTACAGTCAGGTCATTATGTGTGCACTTTAACACAATATTGCTTGTCAGTTAAAGCTCAATTATATGTCAGTTATTTCTCAACAGAAAAAAGGCACATTACAAACACAGTAGTAGAATTAAACCAAAATAATTTTATAAAAATATAAACATGTCCCCTTGGTCTTCTAACTAAATCTGATATGTACTTGGTATATAAGAGGATATCTGTACCAGGATTCCCAAGGCTGTACTCTAAGGCCCACACCAGGAAGTCATGGGATTGCTGTGCAGGTGTGGTTTCTGAAATGAACACACATCCTGGAATTTAGATCATTATTTTGTTTGCTTATTGCAATTACTGTTATACTTCCAAAGGGGTACAGAAATAGCTTAGCACCTGCCCTGAAGGCTGAGGATGGGAGGGGCGCTGCCCGGGCAGTCACAGGCGCTGAGACCCTTTCACCTCCTCTAGTCACCACGGAACAGTTTTCATAGTGTTAGAAATTAAGAATATTTAATTTGGAAATCAGTAACATTTTTGTAACAAAAGGCAGAATGTAGCAAGAGTCATCGTTATCAGGTGTCTCAGCTTCGGGAGCAAATCCTTTTGTGTGATAGAGCCCGTCGCTGAGTTTGTTTCTGTTTGCCGCTGTACCGGGCGCTTACCGCTCGCATTATGCTGACACCCGTGTTCATTTCCTGTGGCCTTGCTGGCTTCGAAGAGCAGTTTTATCTTCTTCTGTTCCTGAGGCTTCCCGGGTGGCTCTAGGGGTAAAGAACCCGCCTGCCAAGGCAGGAGACCAAAGAGATGCAGGTTTGATCCTTGGGTCGGGAAGATCCCCTGGAGAAGGGCATGGCAACCCACTCCTTGCCTGGAGAATCCCATGGATGGAAGAGCCCGGAGGGGTACAGTACAGTGCAGGGGTCGTGAAGAGTGGGACACGACTGAAGCCACTTAGCATGCATGCGCGTTCTGGAGTCCGGAAGTCTGAGATCAGGCTTGCTGTGCTAAAGTCAAGGCGTTGGCAAGACTGGTTCCTCTGGAAGTGCAAGGGGAGAGTTTGATTCCTTGAGCACTGGGGGCCAGCTGCAGCCCTTGCCTCATGAGCTGCTGCTGCTTCACGGTCAGGCGTTGTAGCATCTTCAGATCCTCTCTGCATCCTTTCGCTGCTCTCATCTCAGCACCTGCCATCTGACTCCGCCTGTGTCTCTTCCATAAGGACCCTTGTGATTATGAACTCCACCTGGATAATCTAGCATAATTTCCCCATTTCGGGATCCATCACGTGATCACACCTGCAGTGTCCCTGCAAAGCCCGGTAAGCTAACTCATGTGAGTTCCAGGGTTTGAGACGTGGCCTTCCTTGGAGGAGCCGTCCCTTCGCCTGCCACAGCACAGTCCAGTAACAGTTGCTATTTCACAGAACATCCCTTTTGCGGCACCATGGCAGTAGCTTCTTTCTCAGGAAATTTGATTATAAAATAGCAATTTGGATATGCCGCTAGTCTTATTAAAATAAGAATCTGCCTATGCAAAGAAACGATGCTTAATTTCACAGAAGTACACATGTGAGATTTGTTGTCTTAAGGGCATTTAGAGAGCAATGTAGGGAAAGGCTGCAGTTTTACTTGCTCAGCATTTGCTTCCCCCTCTTTGGGACCAAACCTTTCTTAACTTCCTCTCAGTCTGCATCAATCTGAGATCTAGGGGATACCACATGAGCTGGACTGGCCCATCTGGATGGTCTGTCTCCCCACGTGGCACAGTTGGAGTTTTTGTTGGAAATTGTCAGGAAGGAGAAGCTCTCTTTCTTTTGTTGCAGAGCTGTCAGGATATTGGGCTGGAGCTGTTGGGAGCCCTCTTGCTGCCTTCAGGGGAGAGCCAAGTAGAGAGGGAAGCTGACTTTGAAGACAGCAGAACTGATCGTTGGAAACTCTGTTTCAGAGATCGTATTCTGAGACAAGCCACTGCAACATATTCTTAAGCACCCTACAGCCAGGAATTCTTGAAGCCAACCCATATACCTACTTTTCAATTACGAAAGCTGTTGTTTCTTTTTCACTCATTTCATGTTGGGAGACAATTCTCCAAGGCTCTCGTGTTTCTGCATGTCTTATGCACAGATTCACTGACTGCTTCTGATCCAGGCTTTCTTTCCAAGAATATTTGTGTGGCAGGCATCTTTGGAAAATGGAGAGAGTGTCTTCCTCTGAAGTAGAGGATATTTGATTACTGTCCAGTGAATAAAAATAATCTCCCTCTGGGGCAGAGGTCAGGCAAGGCTTACTCTTACTTACTCTTACTCTTACTTAATTATAAAATATTTAGATTCCTGTGGCTGGGGTTAATCTCCTATCATATGACCCTCTACATGCGCAGGTATCGCCTGGCCCTCTTGACGTTGCATTGTGGCGTCTGGGGCTCAGGGAAATGGCACAGATGCTCTGGCTCCTGTTATTACTGAGTGATAAAGTCTTTCATCTCTGTCCCAGTAGTCTCCTGTCTTCTGCCTACATGCATGAAACTGGGAGGCTAATTTGTTGCAAGTAGAGTTAAATCTTAGATCCTTGACGTATGGACAATTCAGTTTGGTTAGGTTTCTGCAACTTGTAACCAGACGCATATGACTAATGTAGCTGAATGAGATAATGCAGGTGGCATACACCACTGTCACAGGGCTTTGTTGTGATTGTTGTTTAGGCCCCAAGTCATGTCCAACTCTTTGTGGCCCCATGGACTGCAGCACCCCAGGCTTCCCTGTCTCTCACCATCTCCTGGAGTTTTGCCCAACTTCATGTCCATTGAGTCAGTGATGCCATCCAACCATCTCATCCTCTGTCATCCCCTTTTCCTTCTGCCTTCAGTCTTTCCCAGCATCACGGTCTTTTCAAATGAGTCAGCTCTTTGCATCAGGTGGCCAAAGTATTAGAGCTTCAGCTTTAACATCAGTCCTTCCAGTGAATATTCAGGGTTGATTTCCTTTAAGATTGATTTATTTGATCTCCTTGCTGTCCATGGGACTCGTAAGAGACTTCTCCAACACCACAGTTGGAAAGCATTAGTTCTTTGGTGCTCTGCCTTCCTCATGGTCCAGCTCTCACATCCATGCATAAACTACTGGAAAAACCATAGCTTTGACTATATGGACCTTTGCCAGCAAAGTAATGTCTCTCTTTAACATACTGTCTAGGTTTGTCATAGCTTTCCTGCCAAGAAGCAATCTTCTAATTTCATGGCTGCAGTCACCATCTGCAGTGATTTCAAAATGCAAGAAGAGGAAACCTGTCCCTGCTTCCGTCTTTTCCCCTTCTGTTTGCCATGAAGTGATGAGACTAGATGCCATGATCTTAGTTTTTTCTTTTTAACATTGAGTTTTAAGCTGGCTTGTTCACTCTCGTCCTTCACCCCTATCAAGAGGCTCTTCAGTTCCTCTTTGCTTTCTGCCATTAGAGTGGTATCATCTGCGTATCTAAAGTTGTTGCTGTTTCTCCTGACAGTCTTGATTCCAGCTTGTAACTCACGAAGTCCGGCATTTAAAATGAAGTACTCTGCATATATAGCCAGACATCCTGGAATATGAAGTCAAGTGGGCCTTAGAAAGCATCACTAAGAACAAAGCTAGTGGAGGTGATGGAATTCCTATTGAACTATTCCAAATCCTGAAAGATGATGCTGTGAAAGTGCTGCAAGCAATATGCCAGCAAATTTGGAAAACTCAGCAGTGGCCACAGGGACTGGAAAAGGTCAGTTTTCATTCCAGTCCCAAAGAAAGGCAATGCCAAAGAATGCTCAAACTACCACACAATTGCACTCATCTCACACGCTAGTAATGCTCAAAATTCTCCAAGCCAGGCTTCAGCAATACGTGAACCGTGAACTTCCAGATGTTCAAGCTGGTTTTAGAAAAGGCAGAGGAACCAGAGATCAAATTGCCAACATCCGCTGGATCATGGAAAAAGCAAGAGAGTTCCAGAAAAACATCTATTTCTGCTTTATTGACTATGCCAAAGCCTTTGACTGTGTGGATCACAAGAAACTGGAAAATTCTGAGAGAGATGGGAATACCAGA
>SJYQ01000598.1:145862-227268 GCA_006410935.1 Redunca redunca | reverse complement strand
AGGATGAGATGGCTGGATGGCATCACTGACTCAATGGACGTGAGTCTGAGTGAACTCTGGGAGTTGGTGATGGACAGGGAGGCCTGGCGTGCTGCGATTCATGGGGTCGCAAAGAGTCGGACATGACTGAGTGACTGAACTGAACTCTGCATATAAGTTAAATAAATGGGGTGACAATATACAGCCTTGTTGTACTGCTTTCTCAATACTGCACCAGTCAGTTGTTCCATACAAGGTTCTAACTGTTGCTTCTTGACTCGCATACAGGTTTCTTAGGAGACAGGTAAGAGGATCTAGTCTTCCCATCTTTTGAAGAATTTTCCACAGTTTGTTGTGAGCCACACAGTCAAAGGCTTTAGCATAGTCAATGAAACAGAGGTAGATGTTTTTCTGAAATTCCCATGCTTTCTCTATGATCCAGCGAATGTTGACAATTTGTTCTCTGGTTCCTCTCCCTCTTCTAAACCCAGCTTGAACATCTGGAAGTTCTCAGTTCACATAATGCTGAAGCTTGGCTTGCAGGATTTGAGTGTAACCTTACTAGCATGGGAGATGACTCCAATTGTCCAGTGGTTTGAACATTCTTTAGTACTACTGTTCTTAGGAATTGGGATTAGGGTTGACCTTTTCCAGTCCTGTGGCCACTGCTGGGTTTTCCAAATTTGCTGACATATTGAGTGCAGCACTTTAGTAGCATCATCTTTTAGGATTTTTAATAGCCTGCTGAGATTCTGTCACCTCCACTAGCTTTATTTGCCACAGTGCTTCCTAAGACCCACTTGACTTCACACTCCAGAATGTCTGACTCTGTGTGAGTGACTGCACCACCGTGGTTATTTGGGTCATCAAGATCTTCTTTGTACAGTTCTTCTGTGTATTGTTGCCATCTCTTCTTGATCTCTTCTGCTTCTATTGTATCTGCACCATTTCTGTCCTTTATTGTGCCCATCTTTGGATGAAATTTTCCTTTGATATTTCCAATTTTCTTGAAGAGATTTCTAGTCCCTCCCTTTCTGTCATTTTCCCCTGTTTCATTGCATTGTTCATTGGAAACTCCTCCTTGTCTCTCCTTGCTATTCTCTGGAACTCTGCATTTAATGGTGGGTGTACCTTTCCCTCTCTGCCTTGCTTTTCACTTTTCTTCTTTCCTCGGCTATTAGGAAAGCCTCCTCAGACAACCACTTTGCCTTTGTGCATTTCTTTTTCCCTGGGATGATTTTGTTCGCCCCTCCTGTACAGTGTTATGAACCTCTGTCCATAGTGTCCAGAGTTCTTCAGGCACTCTGTTTACTAGGTCTGATCCCTTGAATCTATTATCACCTCCACTGTATATTCATAGGGGATTTGATTTTCGTCGTACCTGACTGCCCTGTAAATTTTCCCTGCTTTCTTTAGTTTAAGCCTGAATTTTGCTATGAGGAGCTCATGATCTGATCCACAGTCATCTCCAGGTCTTGTTTTTGCAGACTGCATACAACTTCTCCATCTTTGGCTACAAAGAATGTAATCAGTCTCATTTCAATATTAACCATTTGCTAATGTCCATGTGTAAAGTCGTCTCTTGTGTTGTTGGAAGAGGGTGTTTGCTATGACCAATGTGTTCTCTTGGCAGAGTTTTGTTAGCCTTTGCCCTGCTTCATTTTGTGTTTCAAGGCCAAACTTGTCTGTCACTCCAGGTATCTCTTGACTTCCTGCTCTTGCATTACAATCCCCTGTGATGAATAGAACTTTTTTTTTTTGGTGTTAGTTCTAGGAGGTCTTCTAGGTCTTCAAAGAACTGATCAACTTCAGCTTCTTTGGCATTAGTGGTTGGGGGATAAACTTGGATTACTATGGTGTTGAATGGTTTTGCCTTGAAAATGAACCAAGATCATTCTGTCACTTTTGAGGCTGCACCCAAGTACTGCGTTTTGGACTCATTTGTTGCTTATGAGGGCTAGTCCATTTCTTCTAAGGGATTCTTGCCCACGGTAGTAGATATAATGGTCATCTGAATTAAATTCACTCATTCCTGTCCATTTTAGTTCACTGGTTCTTATGATGTTGTTTACTTTTGCCATCTCCTGCTTAACCATGTCCAGTTGACCTTGATCCACGGGGCTGACATTCCAGGTTCCTACGCAAGACTGTTTTACTTATGTCACCAGACACATCCACGACCGAATGCTGTTCCTGCTTTGACCCAGCTGCTTCCTCCTTTCTGGAGCCATTAGTACCTGTCCGTTGCTCTTCCCCAGTTGCTTACTGGACACCTTCTGATATGGGGAACTCATTTTTCGGTGTCACGTATTTTTTGCCTTTTTGTACAGTTCACGGGGTTCTCACGGCAAGTAATCTGGACTGGTTTGCCAGTCCCTTCTCCGGTGGATCACATTTTGTCAGAACTCTCCACTGTGACCTGCCCATCTTCAGTGGCCCTGCACAGCCTGGCTCATACCTTCACTGTGTTACACAAGCCCGTTCACCAGAACAAGCCAGTGATCCATGAAGGGGTACAAGTCCTTAAGGGAAGGGTATCTGGGGAGATTTTTTTATACTGAATCACTTTTTGGTATAATTTTTTTTTTTTTTTGCTTATGTTCATCCTAATAAAGTAACTTTGAGGAGCTACATACCCTGCTGTGACTTCTAAAGTAGGCACCTAACTTTTTCTATTGTAAATTTAAATGATTATAAAAGATCTAATTTTTGTCATAAATGCTGATGTTTAAATGTAAAACTGATAGCTCTAAATAATATAAATTATAAATAACTTAGTGATTTAACGCTGACCATCATCCTTTTAAAAATATAAATGAGCAAGCCTTTCGTTCACAGTATTTCCTTGATATCATATTTCTATTTCATTTCTTCCATAGAATTTTGTCTTGTCTCAGTTATTTCCTTATTCAACTATCATACTTCTCTGTAGCATTGATTTTGTTTGTTTTTCTGTCACCATAAGGCTAAAAATATAAACATTTTTCTCCTGAGTTGAGTTGTCATTACAGTTCTTATTAATGCATAACTCAAAGGTGATACTTTCGATAAATATTAAACATAAAAAGTAAAATTTCTCTTGAAATGGATGAAGTAGGGATTTATGCTTATTTGATTAAAGGAATTATCTAATTGTTGCTTTAGTTTGTTCCACTATTGTAAAGCTTTGATTTAAAATATAGCCTAGCAAAGTGCTAATATCTTAAGAATTTTCTCTAGGCAAACACACACGTATATCCAGCACCTAAAGGATGCTTCTCGTGACCCCTGCCTTGCCTTCTTCTGACGTCTAAATGTATAGCTTTCTTGAGTAACTGGTTCGTTTGATGCACATACACGTATATTATGTGATTCTACAAGGAGAGGGAATTACATAATGTGTATTCTTTTTTGTCTCACTTTTTTTTTGGTCAATATCATGTTGAGAGATTCATCCATATTTTGGAGTGTGGCTATAGATTTTTTCCCTTTCTTGTTACTATTGTAAAGTGTTTCATTGTGTGAACATGCCACAGTTGATCCACTTTACTGTTGTTGAACATGATAGCGGTGAGGTCCTATGGACTGTCATATATATGACTTGGTGAAGGTCTGTGCACATTTTTGTTGGGTTTGTAACTGGAGAGGGATTGCCATGTCACTGGGTGTGCATATATTCAGCTTTCGTAGATGTGGTCAAATAGTTTCTCAAAGTGTTGTACTGATTCCTTTAAGGGTTTTACATCTTAGAGCAATATCCTGAATAAGAAGAATGGGGAAGAGGCTTCTCCTTTGTTTCTTGTGGGTTTTTTTTTTTTTTGGTAAAGTGAGATGAAAGGCGTGTGTCTGTGTGTGTCTGTGTGTGTGTGTGAGACAGAGAGGGAGAGGAGGAGAAAGGGCAAGGAGAAACTTAGCCTCAATTTTCAGGATCTGGAAATTCATTCTTCTAAAGTTTTCCATGTTGTTTAGTTGTATGCATTCCCAGTTTGAAGGCTGCTGCTCTAAAGGGAAAGAAGGTCACTTTGTCCCTTGAGTCCCACCTCATCATTCCAGCCCAAAGGAAAAGAAGTGTTAATATGAACTAGACAGTGGTTGAGGTTAGCATGTATCAGTTAGCCACTGCTACATGACAAAACCACCCCCAAACTTAGTGGCTTAAAAGAACAAGCATTTATATAACGCACAGATCTCTGCCAGCTGGAGTCTGGCTTATCTAGGACAGCTCCATGCATCCATCTGTGGGTCACCTGTGGTTGCATTGGGTTTGCTGATCTTAGCTGGGCTGTCGTGTCTCTAGGGCCTTCGCTGGGATGAATTGGCTGTCAGGTCTTCTCTGTGTTGATTTCTGACCCTTCAGCACATCTGTCCCGGCCTGTTCATGCGGGTTCATGTGGTTCAACAGAGGGGGCAGACAGTGTGCAGAGCTTTTCAGGTGCAGAACCATAATCAGTCTTGCTGCATCCTTTGGCCAAAGTGTGTGGTACACTAGCCCAGACGCAAGGAGAGAGGAAATAGATTTCATCTCCTCATAGGAAGAACTGTGAAATCATATTGTGAAGGGTGTTGACATAAGTAGGCCGGAAGGACTGTGACTGACCATGGTTTGCAATCTATCTTAATTGCTTATTTAACAATTAATAAGAGGCACAGAAGAGCTGACTGAGGAGCATGGTCATTTAAATGATCCCAATTTGTCATCTCTCCCCTGGCCTCTTTCCAGATTCTCTCCCTCTTCTCCCTGAAGAGACTTTCTCTGCCTCCTATGTGGTCACTTGGACCCTTTGGTTGTTTTGGTTGGGGAAGGGCAGGAGTGGGCCTGGGAGCTAAGGCCTTGGCCAGTTCTTCGTCTTTCTGTGAAATAATCGGTGACATGTGTGTGTGAGACAGATAGGGAGGTGTCCATGCTGTTAAAGCCTGGGACATTGAGACATTCAAGCTGATCTGACTTAAAGGAGCTTCCCAGTAGTCCAGCCTGGAGTCCACATAGGGTGTGGGGCCGGAGCCCCTACTAACCAAGTTTTCCTTTCCTTTCCTTTGCATATATGCCTAGGCTGTTCAGAGTTTCCTGAGTTCTCTGACTCAGTATGATTTAATGATTCCTAGTATTGTCCATTATTACTATTTTAGCTCTTTACTGTTTGTTAAGTAATCTCCAGGGCACTAGTTCAGTTGGGTTTTCTACAATCCCCTGCGAGATAGCTTAGGCAGACATCATCCCAGTATTACTAATAACCAAGGCTCAGAGAGGTCAGGAAACTTGGTCATAGTTACGCAGCTCAGAAGCTGAGGAACCAGGTGAGTCAGAAGCCTTTTGACTTTAAATCCCACAGCTTTACATTATACCACTGTGGCCTCTCTGTGAGGCCTAAGCTATAACAGGAGACCCCTGTTTTCATCACAGAACATCCCCGAGTGTCACTGTTGGAGATGAAGTCCCGGGTGCCTGGCTTGTTTTGTTTCTGATAGTTATCAGTATGGGGGCAGGGGAAGAGACGAGACCTCTAGTTTTTGGAGCTGATAGACCAGCCCCCTAACCCCTAGATGGGTGGCCCCTAGCTGGTCTGCATCTCTCTGCAGGTAAAGCCGTCCCCCCTTACCCTCAGTTTCACTTTCCTCAGTTGCCTGTTGGCAACTGCGATCCGATAATATTAAATGGAAAATTCCAGAAATGAGCGATTCTTAAGTGTTACATTGCGCACTATTTGGAGTTGGTGTGGTGATGTCTCTTGCCACCATGCTCCATCCCACCCGGAACATGAATCACCCCTTTGCAGAGTTTGTCCCTACTAATCACTTAGTGTGGGTCTCGGTCCCCAGGTCAGCTCTCTGTGTTACAGTGCTCTGTTCAAGTAACCCTCCTTTTACTTAATACTGGTCCTGAAGCGCAAGAGTAGTGATGCTGGCAATTTAGCTATGCCAAGGAGAAGGCAGTAAGTGCTTTAAGTGAAAAGGTGAAAGGTTTTGACTTAATAGGGGAAGAAAAAAATCATATGCTGAGATGTAAAGAGCTACAGTAAAAATGAATCTTCTACATGTGAAATCATGGAGAAGGAACAAGAAATTCATGCTAGTTTTGCTGTTGCACCTAAGACTACAGAAGTTATGGCCATGGTTGCATTACAGATGGTTAATTAAGATGGGGAAAGCATTAAATTTTACAATAAGATATTTTGAGAGAGAGACCATATGCACATAACTTTCATTGCAGTGAGTGAACGTGAAAGTTGCTCAGGTGTGTCTAACTCTTTGCGACCCCACGGACTATACAGTCCATGGAATTCTCCAGGCCAGAATACTGGAGGGGGTAGCTTTTCCCTTCTCCAGGGAATCTTCCCAACCCAGAGATTGAACCCAGGTCCCCCGCATTGCAGGCTGATTCTTTACCAGCTGAGCCACAAGGGGACGCCCTTTAATACAGTATACTGTTAAATTGCTGTATTTTATTATCAGTTGTTGTTTATCTCTTACTGTAAATTAAGTGCCTACTTTGCAAATTTGACTTTATCACAGGTGTGTGCACAGGGGAAAAGAGCATCTGTGAGGTTCGTACTGTCTGCAGTTTTAGGCGTCCGCCGGGGCTTGGAACATGTCTCCTGCGTGTAAGGAGGGACTGCTATAGTTTCACACTGACCTGCTCGGGTGGTGAAGGACTCTGGCTCTCCTGACCCCAGCCCTCAGGGTGTTGGTTTTGCCTCTTTCTGGCTCACTCAGGCATTGCACGAGCTTGCCCTTTGTTTCTCAATCATCCTTACTCAGACCAAGAAAGCGATAGAGGGAGAAGATGGTTTTGTTTGGGCGTGCTGTCTGGATTACCAAAGAAACCAAGCGGTCTCAGGAATGGCTGTTGGAAGAGCCTGCTCATGATGTATTATCCTGTGTGGTGCTGGAAATGCAGCCGAAGGCAGCAGCGTGGGCTGCTTGTGGCTCTCTTCTTTACAGTAAAGATCAGAAAGTGGAATCCATCCGGGCAAACTTTCCCTGGCCTCAGGAATTCTGTTGGGCACTGCGGTCCTCTCCCTGGAGTGTAACTAAAGCAGTCAAGTATTCCCCTGAATACTCAGGAAATGAGAATGAAAACTATGAAGAAAAACTTGTCACTGTCTTAAAGGTAGGAAAAAAGCAGAATCCTGTTTGGGGAGCAGCTGTGTGGTTCCACCCAGGATTGTATGAGAGTAAGAGCTTCCTGCCAATAGGCATTTGAGTCGTATCTGGACTATTTTTCTCTGTGCTGACCCTGTGACGGATTCCTGCAGCCTACCAGCTGCCCCTACCCCCACCCCACCCCCAGCCATATTTCCTGCTGCTGTAGAGTAAAAGAGTATGGCAAAGGAGGTGCTATGGATTGAATTGTGCCTCCAAAAAGATATATGTATGGAAGTCCGCAACCCATGGCTTTGCTGATACAGGAAGCAGCAGGTAGAGATAGCCGGTCTGGAAGTCTATGTCTCCCTACGTCAAGCTGGCGGATCAAGGCTTCCAGGGCAGGCGGGCAGGGCCAATGCTCCGCTCAGGAGCTGCCTGGCATCCAGCCAGCCCCAGGCTCGAAGCCTCCGTCCCCCGGTGCCAGCCCAGCAGCGTGACCTCAGCGCCTCTCTGCTCCCCGCTGTTCTCCTCTGGGTATTGTCACAGTCCAGCTGCTGCCAGCTCTTGCCCAGAGGAGGAGGCAGCTGCTAATTTTAGCCCTATTTAGGTCTCTCGGCAGCACGTCTCAGGACTTTTATTTATTTTTCTGGTGGCATTTTCATGTGACCTTGGCGGGGGGGTGGGGAAAAAACCTGAGAACATTATCCGTAAAATAAAAGGAAAATCGAATATTCTGTTTTACATGGTGATTGTGTTCCTTTGCTGTTAGTCGAAAGGGCGTCCCAGGTGGCGCTAACGGTCAAGAACCCGCCTGCCAATGCAGGAGATGTAAGAGATGCAGGTTTGAGCCCTGGTTTGGGAAGATGCCCTGGAGGACGGCGTGGCAACCGTCCTCTTGTCTGGAGGATCCCATGGACAGAGGAGCCTGGCAGGCAACAGTCCATGGGGTTGCAAAGAGTCTGTCTGAAGTGACTTAACATGTGTGCACATGTTACAGGGGCCAAGGGTATATACCAAAGGGAGTTACCTATAACTTACTCTGGCTTTTAAGGGGAGCAGAAAGCAACTAACTGAAGGTTGAGCTAGGGGATATAGCACTCTTCTCAGAGATTGTTAGAAAGATGTCCCTGGCTTGCTTGGAGGAGGCCAAGCCACCTGGTTTATGACATGAAAACAGGGAATTTTGCTTCATAAACCAGATCTACCTTTCTGCAGCGTTTGTCTCCGCGTTGGGTGAACGGAACCACTCTCATTTGTCTTGGTTCCAAGTTGGGTTTCCTATATGAGAAGGATTTTGAGCCATTTGTTTTTTGTATCCCAAGGGCTGTCAGTCACAGAAGACCAAAAAGATGTCAGATAATGTAATGAGTGCTATTACTTGGCTGACTTTCAAATGCTAGACAGACAGATGGTGGTCACACAGACCTGTCTTTGGAGCCATGTCTTTCCTCAGAAAGTCATTGTTTCCTGAGCTAGAAGAAACCAGATAACTTAGAATAAAAGGGTTTTCTGCTCCAGTTTTGTAATTCTGTTTGTGTCCACAGTTACCTATCACTTACTTTCTTTCTTGAAGCTTGCCTCTTGATTACTTTTCTTCATGGCTGCCTCAACAAGGTGGCTGGAGGGGTTGGGTCCTACTTTTTGCCTTGCTGTAAAAAAAAGTGCTATCCTGGGGAGGATCTTCCTAAATGAAGCAAAAGTGCATAGCAAGAAAATAAAATGTGTGAAAAGGGTCTCTGTCTATTTGATTCAGGAAAGAGAGGCACAGTGGTCAGATGAGTCTGGATAAGGCTAAAATCACTTTTATTTTTTAAATTAAAAAATTTTTTGGGGGGCTGTGCCTGGTCTTAGTTGCAGCACATGGGATCTTTCATTGCATCATCCATGCTCTCAGTTGCAGCACGTGGGTTCTAGAGATTTAACCCAGGCCCCATGTGCTGGGAGCATGGAATCTTAACCATTGGACTAGTAGGGAAGTCCCTAGGCTAAGGTTTTTGTTTTTGTTTTTTCTTTAACAGAGAAAATTACTTTAAGGAAAGGGCCTTCCTGTATTCCTGCTGGTCGTTGCGCTGGATGCTTGGGATACAGTGAAAACCAAATCTGGCAAAATATTTCACAATGCTTTGGGACATAGTGCTTAGGGACACAGTGCTTTGGAGACAGAGAGGTGAATGGTTAACTTTATCTTCTGGGTGAGAAATTCACCATGGAGGAGGGGACAGAATTGGGCTTAACGGGATGAGTAAGTATCAGACTTGGGGGATGGACACAGCTTACCCAAAGGCATGGAAGCATAATATTGCACATCCAGGAAACTGCAAGCATCTTAGGATCACAGCAGGAGAAGATGAGAAGCTTGATGTCAGGGAATAGGCTGACTGTGCCAGGGAACGCCAGAAAGGTAGCTGGAAAGCAAGGTGATGAAGGCCATNGCAGGAGACATGGGTTCGATCCCTGGGTCAGAAAGATCCCCTGGAGAAGGCAGTGGCAACCCACTCCAGTATTCTTGCCTGGAGAATTCTATGGACAGAGGAGCCTGGTGGGCTATGGTCCATGGGGTCACAAAGAGTCAGGGATGACTTAGTGATTAAACAACAGCAGTATCCATACAGTGGAATATTATTCAGCAATAAAAAGAAAGGGAGTACTGATTCATACTATGACATAGGTTGCCGGGGTCCAGCCCCCACAGGATCCAGGGGAACCTGAAGGAAAAATGGTGTCGGTGGATGATTTAGAGAGAGATAAGGAAAGAATGTTGTAGATAAGAAAATAGAGAAAGAGGCTGATATATCTTGGTTTACATAGAAAGCCAATAAAACTCCGAGACAAGAAGTTTGCCCTGTTTACGGAGGCCACAGGTGCCCTCCTGGTCTCCCGAGGGAGTGAAGATGCAGAACGTCTTCCTGTTCAGGTCTTAGAAACCCGGGCAGATAAATGAACGCAGGGAGCCTCTATGCTTCAAGGGATCAGCCTGGGGGAGAGGGGGAGCGGGGAGGAGGGAGGGGGGAAGGGAGAAGGATTGACCCAGGGAGACCAAGCTGCTTCGGTGAGCAAGGCCCATTATGTTTATTTTTAAAAGGATCTTTTATACCTTTACTTGTACATAGAGGGAAATGAAAGATGCAAAGTCATACCGAGTCAGCCCAAACATTACATCTGTTTTGTCTTTATCAAAACCAGGATTTTTTCTGCAAACCTTTCCCATAAACAATATTGTGTACATTATCTTCTGGCCTTGGAGGCCTGTGGACATTTTATGATCCTCTTTTGATAAAGGCTGCTCAACCAGAAAACTTATTTTCCCTTGAAATGTTTTTTCTTTATGTTTCTAATCTATGTCAGCCTCAGAAAATGCTAAACAGAGTTACATTTCTCACAGAGCAAAGGTGTAGTGAGTTACAGCAAAGAAAGAACTTATTAGTTCAAAAGTCTGATGTGGTTAATTTTCAAGGCTACACTTGTTTTTCTTACATTCCAACTATGTTAACTAATACACTCGCAGGTGCACAGTGGATAAGAGATATGGGAACTTAGCAGCAAGCATTGGCCCAATAATGAGATCTTACACCAGCACTACTCTAATAACTTTTAACTCTTTAAAAGGCTCTGTGTTTTAGGCTTTCCATGCCTCTCACAGTTGGGAGGCTGTGAACAATCATGTGTGTAGCTGCAAGAGTCTGGATAGACCTGCCAAGCAAGCTAGAATGCTAACAGAGGGGGTTTGATTTGAAATATTTCTCTCAAGTCCAGGAGACTTACTAGCTAAAGCCCTAAGTTGATCTTCTCTAAAAAAAAGGTGGTCGGGGATAGCCCCCTGTTAATGTCAGGAAAGTTGGTAAAAGACACAAGACAGTAAGACAGATTCTGGTCTTGGGGTAGATGCTCAAGCAGGCCCAGACAGACCCTCGAGTCCTGAAGCCTTGCTTAACAGTTCTCTTCCACATGACTTTGTCATGGGTGGGATCTCCTGTGCTGGCTCCCGGCAATAGGTGAATCTTGAAAACTTCATTATAAGTGAAAGAAGCCAGTCATTAAGGACCACATATTGTATGATTTCATTTCTGTGAAATGTTCAGCATAAGCAAATCTATGGAGACAAAAATATGTTGGGGCTAAGAGGATTGGGAGTTTGGAGGGTGATGGCTAATGAGCTTGGGGTTCCTTTTGTGGGGTGATGAAACATTCTGTAAAATTCCTATGAGTATATGAACAACCATTGAATTATTAATATATATATATATATATATATATATATATACACACACTTTAAATGGGTGAATTGTGTGGTATTTCAATTATGTTTCAGTAAGCCTGTTAAAAATAGTTTAGAGATAAAAGATAGTTGATCTGACATGGTTCTCCTATCTTTTCCTCCAGACATCTGTCCTTCCACTCATCCGTCTAACCTCTGTCTGTCCATCCATCCGCCCTTTATCAGTCCACGCATTTACCTATCTACCTTTTCTTCCATCCTCTTATCCCACCCTATCTGATTTCTCCTTCCTCACTCACTCTGTAAATCCAAAAAAAATAAAAAAGATTCATCGGTCATCTGCTCAAGTCCAGGAGTCATTCTCATCCCTGACTTTCATCATGTTAGTTTGGTATTTCTGGTGTCCTTATGCTTTGCAACTGCCTAGCGTAAGGTGACTTTTCCAAGCTCTCCAGAGGAAATAACTCTTTATCAATCCCTCTGGCAAACAGATGGATGCATGGATATAGGGAAAGTGTTGAGATTGATATGTAGCCAGGGACATGTTGAAATGGTAGGAAACGTGGGTCACATCTCACCTTCTGGTAAGTCCTCAGACTGGTGTGTAGGACATTTTCTGGTTTTGTTTATTTGCTGTGGCAACTCGGTGTTAAGTGTATGTGACATTCTCTCCTGCCTCCCGTCTGTGGCTCAGCGCAGATTTGGCGCCAGCTTGCTGCACTTCTCATTATTAACACAGCGCTGAGTGATTTCAAGGTTGACCTGGTCTAACACAGCTCTCTTAATGAGATTGCTCCCCTTGTGTCATCGTTAGTCAGTGTGATGTCAGCCTTTCTCTCGCCCAGCTCCGGCACAGTTGTTTCAGAACATTATCGCCCATCAGAACCACCTGACAAGCTTATTATGCATGACCCCGAGATTCTGTAAGAGATTTGGATTCAACAGGTCTAGGGTAGCACCCCAAATTGGAGAAGGCGATGGCACCCCACTCCAGTACTCTTGCCTGGAAAATCCCATGGACAGAGGAGCCTGGTAGGCTGCGGTCCATGGGGTCGCAAAGAGTCAGACATGACTGAGAGACTTGCCTTTCACTTTTCACTTTCATGCATTGGAGAAGGAAATGGCAACCCACTCCAGTGTTCTTGCCTGGAGAAGCCCAGGGACGGGGGAGCCTGGTGGGCTGCTATCTATGGGGTCACACAGAGTTGGACACCACTGAAGTGACTTAGCAGCACCCCAAATATGTATTTTTTTAAATGAACACTCCTAATGATGTCACCCTTAAAATACTGTCATCATTTGACCTGTTAATACCCGCATTGGTTTGCAATATGGCAAATTTCTAGTTTCCCTTCCAGTGTCCTCCTCTTCAAGCCTGGAAGAGTTGTACTATGGCTGAGAAGCAGCAAGCGTTATTCTATGTGTGACCCTCTCCCACTGAGTTTAGTGGGTAGAATTTATAGTGAGCTTGGAGGTTCTGGAAGGAGTTAACAACCCAGCAGCTCTAGGAGACATTCACATATCCAGTGATGTGGATAATCCAAACAAACGTATTCAAATAATCAGCATCTGTATTTAGAGGCGTATTTTTTAGAGATCAGATTTTTGTGCCCTCTTCAATTTGTCTGATTTGATAGGAAAAACAAACTCAAAATTTAGACAGGATGGTGGGGGGTGGGCCTTAGGAGGAGGATGAACTGGGGTCGGGGGGAATGGAATGGGGGCGATGTTAGCTGTAATGAAAACTTTTCTCTCTAAACATAGATAAATAAGTATTGACTCCAGCATGGTGGGCATGAAGCTTTACAATGCTCTAGATCCGCACATACCTCCAAATGCTGTGTGGACATGTGTTTTCTTGATGAAGACATTAATCCATCAGAGCATGAGATTCCCTCACTACCGTCACCGTCAAAATGCCTTTGTGAAACCCCTCATTACATACGGGGCTGTTATTAAAAAATCAAGGCTAATGCCAGCCACCCTTGTTATTTGGAATTTTGGTGTCCACAACATCGTTGATGTACACCAACAAGGAAAGTAAGCTAAATTTCAGTTAAACACAAGAGAAAATACTGTGTTGAGATCTTATGTATGTATCTCTCTGTACATTTTGCAGAGCACTGCCATTTGCATTACAGTCTTGTAATACAGATTGAACAGAATTATTATACTTATTCAGTGGGTGAGAAAACGAGAAGTTAGATGAAGTAACTTGCCAAACCCAGTGAGCTATAGAAAATGGCAGAGCTGAGACTCGAACCCATGTCATCTAGCTCCCTCTTCAATGCTAGTTCCATGACATCACATTGCTAAGAAAATGCTGGTGTTTCTGCTAAAGTATCTGTCTGGAGTTGATAATTTAGGAATCCTACTTTGTCATTCTTCAGGGTATGCGTATAAACCACTGAACAACGCCTGAAAAGAACTGTATAAGTGTGACATGAGTATCAATGATCAGTGTACCCCAGTGTGTTTTGCGAGGAAATGGGTGTCTATCCAGTGGGGCAGGAAAATTTCAGTACTTATCCTAAAAGCCCAGGAAGCCTTCCTAAGAGTAGTAGATTTTGTCTTTCAATTTATAAAATTTTCTTGAACGTTTATTTAAAACTATAACATATGTAAATTAAAGTGCATTAATCTTAAGCATATGCTAAAGCAGGATGAATTTTTATAAACTGAACATACTTTTTAGCCAATACCTCGTGCTCTAGAAGTTTCTCCTTGTGATCCCTCCTAGTTGCAAGCCACTCTAGGGTAAACAACAACCTGATGTGTAATGTCACCGATTAATTTTGCTTGTGTTTGACCCTTATTTAAATAGAAGAATAAGATACTATCAGTTCTGCTATAATGCTTGTTCTGGGAATGCAAATTTCCGTCCCAACTGATACATTAGGGAACAATTTGAGCATAATGCGATTTAGTGTTTGCTTATGCACAGCCTTGTCCTCAAGAAACTCGAGGTGAATGCCGAACACTGCACCCAGCTGAGCTGAGCCTAGTGGAAATACACAACACGCACACACCTCAGCTCTACCAGCCGCCTCAGTTCATCTAGCTTGTTACAAGCCACGCCCAGCTACCCTGTCTACCGTTGTAACACTCCATCCAGTGTCAGCTGACCCTCCTTCCCCCTCTTCGTGATAACTTGCAAGCTGCAACCCCTCTGACACCTACTTCCATAAGCAAAGTTAAGATCATAGTGAACCTGAAGTACTGTTTGTTTTAGCACTTGTGTGTATGCACATTCGTGTGTGGTCAGTCAGTTGTGTCTGAGTCTTTGTGACCCCATGGACTGTAGCCCACCAGTCTCCTCTGTCCATGGGATTTCCCAGGCTAGAACACTGGGGTGGGTTGCCATTTCCTACTCCAAGGGATCTTTCCGACCCAGGGATCAACACAGTTCTTAACCATTGTACATGTGTGAAACCATGTTACTACTTAGATTAAATGTCTTTTATTTTTGTCTTCTGTGTGTTACTGGCCAGGCTTTTGAGTGCTATGCCCCTTTGTTTTTTTCCCTTAGGCCCTATGGTGTTAATTGCATGATTTTGCATAGTGGGGTGATTTTTAGGACTACATACATCATGTTTTAACAGATCTGACTGCATTTCTCTTTTGTGTCTTCTTTTAACATTATGTTTGAGAGATTCATCAATATCATAATGTGTAGCAATAGTTTTTTCACTTTCATTGATGTGTAATATTTCATTGTATGAATATGCCACAATTCATGTATCTCCTCCTGTAGTATCCTGTTGATGGAGTTTTAAGATTGTTTTTAGTTTGAGGCTGTGACAAATAAGGTTACTGTGAAAAATCTTCCACAGATCTTTTACTACACGTATGTGCATATTTCTACTGGGTACAAACCCAGGAGTGAAACTGCTGGGTCTTAGGATATGTATGTGACCAGTTTTAGTGGAAGTCATCAGTTTTCTTATGTTGTTGTACCAATTTATTCTTTAGCCAATATACACAAGTGATTCTAGTGATTCTGTATCCTCTTCAAAACTTGGAGTTTTCCATCTTCTAGATTTTAGCTGTTCTACTATGCGTGTGTTGTGTGTGTGTATGTTATTTCATCCTGAATGTACTTGTATTTCCCTGATGACTAAAGTGTAAGTATCTTTGCATATGTTTGCTGACCACTTGTATATTCTCTTTTGTGAAATGCCATTAGAAGTCTGGCTATTTAAAAAAAAATGGAGTCAGTTTCCTTTTCCCCCTTGATTTGTAAGCATTCTTTAAATGCTCCAGGTTGAGAGGCTCTTGTTGGTTTTATTTACAAATATGTTCTCCCCATCTATAGCTTTCATATTTTACCCTTTTAATGATGTTTTCTGATGAACAGAAGTATTTAATTTTCATTAAGTCCTGTTTACCAGTCTTTTCCTTCGTTGTTAGTGGTTTCTGTGTCCTCATTTAGAAATGTTTGTTAACCTAAAGATCATTAAGGTATCACTTTATATTGTCTTCTAGAAGTTGTACTTTTTTACTTTTCCCATTTAGATCTCCGTTTAGAATTAATTTTTGTGTATGATATGAGATAGGGATGCATATTTTTTCCTGTGTGAATATCTAATTGACCCAGCAAGAGTGATGGAAAAGATCATTTCCCCACTGATGTGCAGTGTGGTCTTTGTCATAAATCAGATGTCCAATGGTTTGTTTGTTTCTTGGGCCAAGACTGCATGTCTTACTTAACAAAGTGTTCGAAGACTTGTTGCCGATAATGTAATTTGAGTAAGTAGCAGAAAACAGAGGCAGCAAGTAAGTTTATGTGGTCACTGCAGAACATCAGTTCTCCATTTATCTTACTAAATATGTTTGATTTTTGTTGCAAAGACACTTAGAAGCAGCTGGACTTGAAGGCTTGTTTGTGAAAACTCCTGAGAATGAGAAGACTATCCATGTTGTTATACGAAATCAGAAAATATTACCCTCACACTCTCTGGTCTGAGCCTCTTGTGCTGGCAGAATAAGTTCATTTTTTTCCATTTTCTCAAGGATGTTCCTGCCACTGCATGCCCTAATCCAGTCCTTTCAGGCCTAATCAGCAGGCTATGAACACACCCCCAAGCCCCAGGATTAGAAGTCAAAACAAAATCCCATAAAGACAAGGCACTGAATCTTAACTTGTTTTACTTTTATGAAAATGATTATATCTCTGGGAAGTAAAGTATGTGCCTTTTGGAAATACATTTTTATTACAATGAGGAAATTGTAAAAGTTACAAAAAAAGAAAAATTACCTGTAATCTCATTATTGTTGATTCGGTAAGTCGTGTCCAACTCTGGGACCCCATGAACTGCAACACACCAGGCTTCCTTGTCCTTCACTATCTCCCTGAGTTTGCTCAAACTCATGTCCATTGAGTCAGTGATGCCATCCAACCATCTCATCCTCTGTCATCCCCTTCTCCTCTTTCCCTCAGTTGTTCCCAGCTTCAGGGTCTTGTCCAATGAGTCAGCTCTTCACATCAGGTGGCCAAAGTATTGGAGCTTCAGCATCAGTCCTTCCAATGAATATTCAGGGTTGATTTCCTTTAGGATTGACTGGTTGGATCTCTTTGCAATCAAAGAGACTCTCAGATTCTTCTCCGGCACCATAGTTCAAAAGCATCAATTCTTCGGCGTTCAGCCTTCTTTATGGTCCAACTCTCACATTCATACATGACTACTGGAAAAACCATAGTTTCGACTAGATGGACCTTTATCAACAAAGTGATGTCTCTGCTTTTTAATACGCTGTCTAGATTTGTTATAGCTTTCCTTCCAAGGAGTAAGCGTCTTTTAATTTCATGGCTGCAGTCACCGTCCAACAATGATTTTTGAAGCCCAAGAAAATGAAATCTGACAGTTTCCACTAGCCCAGAAATAATCATTGTTAACATTTTGTCTTTGCTCACAGATCTTGCAGAAATTCACCATTTATCTTCTATTTATGAGTTTTTATACTATTAACCATGGAGTATAAAATTTAGTACAAGCCAAAATCCTATATATTTTATAGAAAACATCTTCTCATTTATATTGAAAATAATTTTGAGGAATTAAAGGGTAATTGGCACTATATGAAGGTAATTGGGTCATCATTGTGAAAGCAAAAAATGAAAGCATCCTCAGTTGTCCCAATCTTGAGTAAAATTACATGCTCAAATCTTCAAAGAAGGAAAATGAGACCCTGGGGAGAATCCTTCCTCGATTGTTGCTGGTGGTGGCTGGCGATCCCTGGTGTCCCCTGGCTGGCAGCACATCATGGGAATCTGTCTGTCATCACACGGCAGGCTCCCTGACTGTCCATCTGTCCTGGTGTCTCTTTTTCTTCTTTTTATAAGAACATCAGTCATACTGGATTTAGGACCCACTCCAATGAACTATGACCTCGTCTTAACTTGATTACAAGTTGACTTGGATTACTCTGCAAAGACTGCATTTCTAAATAAGGCCATATTCTGAGACAGTGGGGATTAAGACTTAAACGTGTCTTTTGGAGGGCTACAGTTCAACCTATAGCACCATATTCTGTCTTCACCTACCTCACTGGGTAAGGTGTACTTTGTCTTGCCTGGATGCCTGCCTGTCACTTTGACCAGCAGAGATGCTTCAGACAAATATGTTCTGTGATACTTCTAAGGGGTGTCACCCTCTGCACTGACCCTTTCACCACCACCAACCTTGTAGCCCCTTCTACTCACCTTTTCTCACCTCTTATCCCAGTTTTTTGTTGCTCATTCTCTAAGTCATGTCCAACTCTTTGTGACCTCAGGGACTGCAGCACGCTGGCCTTCCCGGTCCTTCACTATCTCCTGGAATTTGCTCAGACTCATGTCTATTGAGTTGGTGATGCCATCCAACCATCTCATCCTCTGTCCCCCGTTTCTCTTCCTGCCTTCAGTCTTTCCCAGCATCAGAGTCTTTGCCAATGAGTCAGTTCTTCCTGTCAGGTGGCCAAAGTATTGGAGCTTCAGCATCAGTCCTTCCAGTGAATATTCAGGATTGATTTCCTTCAGGACTGACTGGTTGGATCTCCGTACTGTCCAAAGAGTCTGGTAAATAGTTTCAGGAATCTTCACTAGAGCTGGTGGACTCACTCTGGTTTTCATAAGAACACAAACTAAAGGTAGAGATAGTATTCTGTGAAGGAAACAGATTTTTCTTCCCTCAGATTTCCAGATTGAGATTCAGAATCAATTATTGAGCATCTATTATATGCAGGCACTGGGCCAGTTTGCTTTGATGTGTGTGACATCATTTATTGTAAATGTTATACAACTTTAACTGATGAGAGAGTTTAAGGCGATTGAGTCACACAGTAGGTAAATTTCAGAGTAGGGTTTTAAATCCCTAAATGACAGGTCGAAGGTAGGAAGATTGTAATAAATATTCTGGCTCCATTTTTGGTGTTTAACTGCTGACAAAGTTCAAGCCCCACCCTCCTTCATCCCCTGGGCAAACCAACAAGAAAACAGACTCTCCTTCCCTGGGTGCTGGCAGCAAGTTCAAACCATGTAAACCCAGCCGCTCTCCACCCTAGCCCTAGCCCGGCCATGTGCATGCGTGCTGAGCCACTTCAGTCGTGTCTAACTCTTTGAGACGCTATGGACTGTAGCCTGCCAGGCTCCTCTGTCCATGGGATTCTCCAGGCAAGAATACTGGAGTGGGATGCCATGCCCTCCTCCAGGGGAATCTTCCCAACCCAGGGATCGAACCTATGTCTCTTATGTCTCCTGCTTTGGCAGGCGAGTTCTTGACTGCTAGCAGCACCTGGGAGGCCCAATGGAAACCAAAGTCCTTCCCTTTGTTTAGGCAATTGCAGAATGGCTAGGCTGTCTGCTTTCCCCCAGAAATCCTCATTGTGTGAGTAGTAAAACTCTTCTTACCTTCTTGGAGCATGTGTGGCATCAACATTTCTCAGCCCCTGAACCACTTTTGCAGAGGGTTGGTGGTGCTCTGTGGGGCAACCACAGGTAAAAAGATTCAAGCAAATTGCGTGCTGCTGTGCTGATCTCAGAGGACTGTCATGAATACGTAGTCAGCATATGTTTGGCTGAGGAGATATGAAGCTGTGCATTCATGGCTCAGGCTGTCTGCTTGGTGGGGGTGGGAAAATGTTCCCCCATTTGTTTTTTTTCTGCTGTCATTTCACTCCTCTGGGTTCATTACTCATCGATAAAGGTCTTCAGTTTTGCCCTCAATATCCATTCTGCTTATTCAATGCTATCGGGTTATTATCCCAAGACCCTAAATCCATATGCATTATGTGTAAAGCCCCGCAAGCTGATTGATATGCATACCACCATGAGCATTCATTCCCCAGCAGTTTTTTTTTTTTTTTCCTCCAAGGGAGAATATATTTGTTCTATAGAGAAATTAGTGGCTGTATGTATTGCACATGTCTTAATACAAAATGCAGGATTAATGGTTAAATTGCACAGAGGTCTGAAAGTGTATTATGCAAAATGCAAAAACTGGTTGTAATATAAATGTTTGAATTAACATGCCTGCATGCAGAAACATTCAGGGAATTTGTAGTTCAATTAAAATGACACCGGAATTGAGCCTTTTAAAAACAAGACCATTCCCAGCATAATGATTTTATAATTTATTCACACTCAGGCATCTACCACCATTGAATTTTGGGTTAAATAACCCAGTTGGGGTATACGAAAACAGCTTCCAGTAATACAGATCCTTGGAATAAGCCCAACTGGATCATCTTGGCCTCAGCCACATAAATACTTGAGGAGGGTACAAGGGATATTTAGCATATTTTTGGCTGTATATTCAACTCTTGTACATAAGACATGATTATCCTTAGACACCTGGCTGTCTTCAGATAGCATTTGAATCCCATTCTGGGTGCCTCTGACCACCCAGCATCCACAAGGCATCCCTTATCCCCCATGACTAAATGGTCTTAGGAACACAGACTCACTTCCAGGAGTCTAAGCATAGCATGGTTAGAAAGGAGTTCACAAAACAAGCCATGAATACATATCAGCTCCCAAAGAGTAACCTAGACAGGTCTGTGTTGGTCAGACCAAGGCAGCTCCAGTGCAGTGCCAGCCTCACTGAATCCAGCAGTGACAGGTGTCCCTGGAGGCAGATCCTGCCATGGCCGTGGTAGACCTTTTTGTACAAAGATGACCCTCAGACCATAGGATGCAGGGAGCGCAGTGTTTTTCTGTCTGTGAGGCTGGGCTGCTTGGAGCTATCCACACGGCCCACCCTGGGCCTGAAATTGTCTCAGGCAGTGGCCGTGTGGAGGCCAGTCACGTGTAGATGTCAGCCAGCTTGTCTGGCTGATGTGAAATGGGAAGGCAGCACGTCGAGACGCTGGGCACGGGCATCCAGGTTGGTGCTCCAGGAGTCGTGCTGTTGACAAACAGCAGTGCTGATGGGATGACAGGTTTAAATAGCAACAGCGAGTCTGGGATTAGAAACAGCAAAAGAGCAACATGTTTATGCAGGCAGAGTACATTCAGGGTTTGTGGCTCCATATCTCTCCAAGCCAGAAAGGGGCTTGTTCAATGGCAAGTTTTAGGCATAAGGAAACCTGTTTGAACTTCAGAGCTTTGAGATGTGTTAAGTACATTCTTGCCAGAATTTTGCTGTCTTCAGGCATCCTACTGAATGAATGGAGACTCATCATAATCTTGTCAGTATGATTCTGGTTTTAAAGCATACAGGCGGTGCATAGAAGTTAGTATATATAGCTAACATGAGGTGGAAGTCAGGATTCCTGTGTCCCAGGGCAGGGCTCTTTTCTGGGGCTGAGAGTTCTGGGTCCTGAAACTGGCCCAGCCATGGCGGTAGGTAATATTACTCCTCTCTGCTTTGTGGTTCCTCATCCTAGAGAGAGGATGGAAGTAGAGAGGCCATTTTAAAATTTATTTTTAAAGATTCTATTAAACGGGTGCATTCTTGACTCTAACAAAGGGGAGAGCACAATCTGATTATTTTTTCTTAAAAGGACAAAGATAATACAAAGGCTTTTTGTTTGTACCTTTGGGATTTAGTCAGGTATGAACACATATAAGGGGAGTCAGCTACAACTCTCTCTTCAGAATGTCTGGAAGTTTTTGGGGAAAGGCTATTTTGTATTTGAAAATTAATTGATTTACAGAATTGTGTTAGTTTCAGGTATTCAGAAAAGTGATTCAGTTATGTATACGTATTTTTTACAGATTATTTACAGTCACCAGTGTGGGTGACTGCAAGATATTGAATGTAGTTCCCTATGCTATACCGTAAATCCTTGTTGCTCATCCAGTTTATGAATGATAGTTTGTTAATCCTCAACTCAGCAGTGGCCACAGGACTGGAAAAGGTCAGTTTTCATTCCAATCCCAAAGAAAGGCAATGCCAAAGAATGCTCAAACTACCGCACAATTGTGCTCATCTCACATGCTAGAAAAGTAATGCTCAAAATTCTCCAAGCCAGGCTTCAGCAATACGTGAACCGTGAACTTCCTGATGTTCAANCACAAGCTGGAATCAAGACTGCCGGGAGAAATATCAATAAACTCAGATATGCAGATGACATCACCCTTATGGCAGAAAGTGAAGAGGAACTAAAAATCCTCTTGATGAAAGTGGAAGAGGAGAGTGGAAAAGTTGGCTTAAAGCTCAACATTCAGAAAACGAAGATCATGGCATCTGGTCCCATCACTTCATGGGAAATATTTGGGGAAACAGTGTCAGACTTTATTTTTGGGGGCTCCAAAATCACTGCAGATAGTGATTGCAGCCATGAAATTAAAAGACGCTTACTCCTTGGAAGGAAAGTTATGACCAACCTAGATAGATAGCATATTTAAAAGCAGAGACAGTACTTTGCCAACAAAGGTCCATCTAGTCAAGGCTATGGTTTTTCCAGTGGTCATGTATGGATGTGAGAGTTGGACTGTGAAGAAAGCTGAGCGCCGAAGAATTGATGCTTTTGAACTGTGGTGTTGGAGAAGACTCTTTTGAGAGTCCCTTGGACAGCAAGGAGATCCAACCAGTCCATCCTAAAGGAGATCAGCCCTGGGTGTTCTTTGGAAGGTATGATGCTAAAGCTGAAACTCCAGTACTTTGGCCACCTCATACGAAGAATTGACTCACTGGGAAAGACTCTGATGCTGGGAGGGATTGGGGGCAGGAGGAGAAGAGGACAAAGGATGAGATGGCTGGATGGCATCACCGACTCGATGGACGTGAGTTTGAGTGAACTCTGGGAGTAGTTGGACAGGGAGGCCTGGCGTGCTGCGATTCACGGGGTCGCAAAGAATGAGACACGACTGAACAACTGAACTGAACTGAACTGATACAGTCTCATCTCCGGGGGAAGAGAAGAACTAGCTCAGAATGGAGCCTGGAGCAGCCCAAAAGAAAAAACAGATCAAGACTCTGACATTGGGAGAAATAGCACTTGGGTGAGAACTCTACAGCTGATTCTCTTTAAAGGGCGAGCCCCCAGAATCCTGGGTCCCTCCTCTGTGCATGGCAGAATACCCCATTCATCTCTCTAGGCTCACACGGTTATCCTTCCCTCGTCTTCCTGCTGCACGGGAGCACTCATCAGCTCGGGACTAAAAGTGGGAGTTAAGTGAGGCACAGCGTCAAGGTCTAGTCAGGAAAATAGAGATCATGCCTGATATTTCAAACAGAGGGGTTTAATACAGAGAGTTACACCAGTATTAGAAGACTAAAAGAGCCAAAAGAGACCCTGGAATAATCCAGATATTAGCCACCATAGGAAGTGGCTACTGATCCTCGGGCTGGGGAATTACAAAGGGAGAGGTGGGATCCCTGGATTGTGGGAGCTCAGAGAAGAGGCGCCTGGAGGCCGTTCAGATCTCGGAGGGTTGCCCTCTGGCTTGTGCTTGAACCTCAGACCAGGTGATGCTGTGGCTGGTTCTTAGACCTCCTGGGAGACAGATGCTGCTGAGGTTGAGAGTGTCAGTAGAAGCTGGGGTTTGGAGCCACGACTGCCTTCTGCTGCTGGAGAGATACTGACAAGAATGGGAAAGAGGAAGGAGCCCATTCATCCTCCCCTCTTCCTCCTCCATTCCAGTAGAAATTGCTCAGAATTGAGGAGTAAAAACAGGCTTAATGATCCATCCTGGACCATCTTTGAGAGGAACGCACAAACCCAGCTTTCACAGTAATAAAGCAAGCACCCGGACTTGGCCACTTGGTAACCTCTAGGCCAGGGCTTGGTTGCCAGTAAAGGAAACCCAGAGAAGGGGCTGGTGGAGTGAGAAGGAGATGGAAGTCTTACAGCAGCCCAGACAGAGTGCTCGCGCCAGGACCCATTGCCGAGTGTGTGTGAGGCTAATTTACGTAATCCTGGCTCCCATCCATTGTGACTGGCTCAGAACTGAAGGAAGACCTACCTGTCAAGGAACGAGGAGGGTTTAAGTAATTGGAACTGAAGCTAGATACAGCTTCCCAGGTGGTGCTGGTGGTACAGAAGCCGCCTGCCAGCGCAGGAGACTTAAGAGACACAGGTTCGATCCCTGGGTCAGGAAGACCCCGTGGAGGAGGGCATGGCAACCCACTCCACTTTTTTTCTTTTCCAGATGTTGTGTGTGTGCTTTTTGAAGAAGAAACAGTCAATTTTATTGAGCTCAGACTAGGAATCCACAGCCGTAGATATACATATATCCCCTCACTCCCATCTCCCTCCCCATCTCACCCCTCTAGGTCGATACAGAGCCCTGTGTGAGTTTCCTGAGCCATACAGCAAATTCCCGTTGGCTGTCTGTTTTGCATATGGTAATATAAGTTTCTACGTTACTCCCTCCATACATCTCACCCTCTGCTCCTCTCTCCCCATGCCCATAAGTCTATTCTCTGTGTCTGTTTCTCCTTTGCTGCCCTGTAAGTAAATTCTTCAGTACTGTTTTTCTAGATTCTGTATATATGCATTAGAATATGATATTTATCGTTCTCTTTTTGACTTCACTGTATAATAGGTTCTGGGTTCTCCACCTCATTAGAACTGACTCAAAGGCATTCCTTTTTTGTGGCTGAGTAATACTCCATTGTTTATATGACCCACAACTTCTTCATCCATTCATCTGTTGATGGATGAATGAATGAATGAATGGACATCTAGGTTGTTTCCATGTTCTAGCTACTGTAATTAGTGCTGCAGTGAACAATGGGATACATGTGTCTTTTTCAGTTCTGGTTTCCTCAGGGTAGATGCCTAGGAGTAGGATTGCTTGCTCATATGGTGGTTTTATTCCTAGTTTTTTAAGGAATCTCCACACTGTATCAATTTACATTCCTATTGACAGTGCAAAGGCATTCCCTTTTCTCCACACCCTCTCCAGCATTTATTGTTTGTAGACTTTTTGATGAGGGCCATTCTGACAGGTGTGAGGTGATATCTCATTGTAGTTTTGGTTTGCATTTTCTAATAATGAGTGATATTGAGCATCTTTTCGTGTGTTTATTAGCCATCTGTATGTCTTCTTTGGAGAAATGTCTGTCTGGGTCTTTTTCCCACTTTTGGATTGGGTTGTTTGTTTTTCTGGTATTGAGTTGTATGAGCTGCTTGTATATTTTGGAAATCAATCCTTTGTCAGTTTCATTTGCTATTATTTTTTCCCATTCTGAGGGTTGTCTTTTCAGCTTGCTTATAGTTTCCTTTGCTGTGCAGAAGCTTTTAAGTTTAATCAGGTCCCACTTGTTTACTTTTGTTTTTCTTTCCATTACACCAGGTCATAGAGGATCTTGCTTTGATTTATGTCATTGAGTGTTCTGCCTATGTTTTCCTCTAAGAGTTTTATAGTTTCTGGTCTTAACATTTAGGTCTTTAATCCATTTTCAGAAAAATGTGGAATGCTTCACGAATTTGCATGTCATCCTTGTGGGAAGGCCATGCTAATATTCTATGTATCATTCCAATTTTGGTATATGTGCTGCCAAAGTGAGCACCCACTTCACTGTTCTGGCCTGGAGAATCCCATGGACAGAGGAGCCTGACGGGCTACAGTCTATAGGGTCGCAAAGAGTTGGACACGACCAAAGCAACTTAGCACACACACATCAGTCTCCAACTACACTGGGAAATTTGCATGAGAGAAGGCTTCAGAACTAAGCCTTGCCTGCCCCTCAATTCAATACTAAAGTAAGCAGTGGATGGGATGGATAGAAGGAAAAGAGGGGAGGGGAAGGAGACAAAGGGAGAGAGCAGGGAAGGAAGAAAAGGATGGAGGGAGGGGGAAAAGGGAGTAGCAGACAGGCTAATAAAGCCTTGTTCCAGTTCTCAGCTGAAGGGCCAAGTAGAGTGAGAACAGAAATAGCCTTTCCAGCCCGGCTCATTGAGCACTCTCTGCAGAGATGGCGATGCTAGTAGTAACGAAGTTTGTCTTGATTTCTTCACTTAGCGAAGATTCAGAAGCAGTGGACACTGAGCTGCCGTAGGAGACAGAAGCTGGTGCCGGCTGTGTTCTTCTGGCCGCCGTCCCAGCACGGGGGCCCCTGGAGTGCTCAGGGTGGCTGCTCCCATCTTGGCAGCTTGTCTCCCGGCCTGTCTCTGCCTGCGGCTGGCTTCCCACCGACTCAGTGCCCTTGGCCTCACGCTTGCTGATGGTTGCAGAACGCCTGTCAGGCTGCTGCTGCTGCTAAGTCGTGTCAGTCGTGTCCGACTCTGTGCGACTCCATAGATGGAAGCCCACCAGGCTGGGCAACAGTAATAACCACTCTCACCCTTAAAATCTGGGAGAAAAAGGCACCCACTTAGTAGAAACATAGCAAGAGGACTTGAATAGACAGCTCTCAGAAAGAGGAAACACAGATGGCTCCAAAATGAATGAAAAGATGCTCTCTTTTTTTTGTTAGGTGTCATTGACATATAAAATTATATTAATTTCAGGTATATAAGGAGTCAGTATTTGTATATCAACCTCAACATGGGAAATGTAATTTACAAGCTCTAGATTGCAAAGATCAAAAAATTTAGCCTCAAATATTTAGCTCATGGTAACTCCTCTGTAGGTGATGGTTTGGAAATATCTACCAAAACTGAGCCAACCATTCTACTTCTAGGGATTTGTCATTCAGATACACTTTTATACATGTGAAATGAAATATTATGCAAAGATATTAATTGCAACATTGTTTATAATAGCCAAAGTTAGAATGGACTTAATGCCCATCAAGGGAGTCAGGTAAATTATGGTACATAAATTCAGAAATTTCCACAGCCATTAAAAAGGATGAAGCGATGTTATATGTATCTACATGGAACAATGCCCAGTAATTAAAACCGTAAAAAATAAGGAAATGAACAGAGCATGTAGTATTTGTGTTCAAGATAATATATGTTTCAGCATGCAAAATTTAAAACCATTTAAAATCTTTGCGTATATATGTATGCATTTGTGAGCATGTGTATATTTGGATATGTATGTTACGCTTCTGTGTGCATAGAATATCCCTGGGAGTAGAAACACAGAACTGAAAACAGATCTTCTAGGGAGAGAAGGGTTAGGTGGACTGGACATGGAGGTTGGAAGATGGAGATTTAGTTTTCCGTGCTTACTCTTTGGAACATTTGAATTTTATAATTGTGCGTTACCTGGTCAAAAAACGAACAGATTAAAATCTGGGGTGAAAATCCATTCTAAGTCTTGCTGGGTAGACGGTCTTTCTGGAGGGCAGGCCTTCTTCCATTGAGGGGGGGTTATCCAGAGGCTGGAAATTACTGGAAGGCATGTGCTTAGGAGAGTGGACTAGCTCGCCATGGCTGCCTTCTGGCGCAGACAGGGTGATGGTCAGAATCCAGGCAGTCCGCATTTGCTCCACCCTGTCTGCTCCCGCACTCTTCACAGCCAGGCTCTCGGTGCTCTGGGTCCTCTTCTCCAGAATGGAGCTCTCTGAGCACAGAGGCCAGTCCCCTGCCATTTTACCCAGCCCTCGACATGGCATCCAGCTCACAGAAACATCTTCCACGTTGGGAAACACCTTGTGGTCATGACATCTTTATACACGGAATTCCTGTCTCTGTAACCGTAAGTCAGCCTTTTAATGTCTCCAGCATCTTTGGCATCACCCAGTGTGTATGTAGTAAGAGCTCCATAAGTATCAAGTGATGAGTCTCAAGGATGAGTAGTTTATGATCGGATCCTTCCCAGCCCTTACAGTAAGGATGGAGCCAAATCTTCCCAAATGGGACCCAGGGCAGCCCCCGAGGGGAGGGAGGTGGAGGCCCCGCAGTGAAAGATGCCAGCATTATAGCTCAGACCTCCAACCCAGGGGTATCATGGGAGACCCGGAGAGGGGACTGTCATAGTCCCCTCTTGCATCACCAACTCCGTGGCTGGGACACAAGTTCGGAAGGACTGGATGAATGTGACGGGTCAGATGAAGGGAAGTCCAGATCCACGCCGTAGAGCTGACCCTTGCAGACGCCGCCCTGTCCCTGTAGGGGAATCCGAGAAAGTGCCTGTCGGGCTGGTTCCACGCCCTGAGCTGACCCACACCGTGGATGCAGCTGGGAACTCGGCAAGGAGTCTGGAGTGTAATAGTGCGCTCCGAGGTCACAAACAGAACCACGTCAGAAAGCACGGCAGCTGAGATCTCTTCCCTGGAGGCCAACAACTAATCCCGTGGAAAGACTACCGGGAAGAGTGTAAACAGTGGGGTGAGTTTCCCCGAAGGAGCCCAGCCTCCCACCCCTCCTGCTGGCTAAGCAGGAAGCCCAGAGGACTCAGCGGGGAAGGGTGCACAAATCTAATTAGTGACTGCAGCTGAGTGAAAGCCGCTTAGGCGTGTCCGACTCTTTGTGACCCCATAGACTATACAGTCCATGGAATTCTCCAGGCCAGAATCCTGGAGTGGGTAGCGTACCCCTTCTCCAGCGGATCTTCCCGACCCAGGAATTAGCCCGGGGTCTCCTGCATTGCAGGCCGGTTCTTTACCAACTCAGCTATCAGGGACTATAGCTAACTACTTGTTAATTCCTAACATCCCCAAGAGATCCAGGCTGCCCTTGCCTTGTTCCTCCTCGGCTCCCCATCAGCAGAGCCCTGTCCTGTCTTCTCTGCCCCCTAAAACACTGGTTTCAGCTGTGTGATTCTGAGCGGCTGGGCAGGGGAGGAAGAGAACTTAACCTGTGAGCATCCCCATGAGCCTGCTGAAGGTTTGCTCCCTGCCAAGGCTTGCATGGGCTCAGGTACTTCTGGGTTGCCCAGGTGAGTAGGGTGCCAGAAGAGACCCTTGGCCACGAGGGGCACATCCCACCCTGGGCTTGGGGCTGGGCAGTGCTGGCCTGCGGTTCCAGGCAGACCCCCACCTCAGGGCCATTGGCCAGAGTCGGTAGCCTGAGGGGAACACAGTGTTCTTCCGGAATGGCATCTTTAAGACACAAAATGTTGTTCTCTGTAATGAAAAGAGTCTGAGTCATTTTATTTTTATTTGTTTATATCAATTATCTCTTTTTTATAAAGTTCTGATAGTAGGGTTTAACCTTTGCCATTCATTAAAAAGTTTCGAGTGGAGCTTTCTCAGACTATGTTCCTAAAACAAGGACAGTGGATTTGTGTGAGTCACTTTATATGTCAGGTAAATAAATACCTTCGTAAGCCCCTCACTAAGAATCTGCTGCATCTGGTGATGTTTCAGAGTTCTGTCCCAGCCCAGACAAGGTACCCTTCCCTCCTTACTCCTGACCGCAGGGGTCTTTCAGTCTAACTTCAGTTTTTGTCTGTACCTTTCCTGGGGCAGGGGGAGGGGAAGAGGATTTGAAGAGTTGAATTTTACAAGGCTGTAATCTCTATGATTCCTGCCAAGAAGCGATTGTCTTCTGATTTCATGGCTGCAGTAACTGTCCGCAGTGATTTTGGAGCCCAAGAAGAGGAAATCTGTCACTGTTTCCATCTTTTCCACTTCTATTTGCCATGCAGTAATGGGACTGGATGCCATCATCTTAGTTGTTTTTTTTTTTTTTTTTTTAAATATTTAGGCTTAAGCTGGCTCTTTCACTCTGCTCTTTCACTGTCATCAAGAGGCTCTTTAGCTTCTCTTCACTTTCTGCCATTAGGTATCATCCGCATATCTGAGGTTGTTGATGTTCCCCCCCGTCTATTTTGATTCCAGCTTGTAACTCATCCAGCCCGGCATTGCTCATGATGTGCTCAGCATATAGGTTAAACAAACTGAGTGACAGCAGACAGCCCTGTCAAACTCCTTTCTCGATCTTGAACCAATCAGTTGTTCCATACAGGGTTCAAAGTGTTGCTTCTTGACCTGCATACTGGTTTCTCAGGAGACAGGTAAGATGGTCTGGTATTCCCATCTCTCTAAGAGCTTTCCAGAGTTTGTCATGATCCACATAGTCAAAGGCTTTAGTGTAGTCGATGAAACTGAGATAGGTGTTTTTCTGAAATTCCCTTGATTTCTCTGTAATCCAACAAATGTTGTCAATTTGATCTCTCACTCCTCTTCCTTCTTTAAACCCTGCTTGGACATCGGCGAGTTCTTGGTTCGCATCATGCTGAAGCCTGTCTGGCATGTAAGACTGTAAGCGTGACCTTACTAGCATAGCAGATAAGTGCAATTGTCTGGTGGTTTAGCACATTCTTTGATACTTCTCTTCTTAGGGATTGGGATGAGGACTGACCTTTTCCAGTCCAGTGGCTGCTGCTGGGTCTTGCAGATTTGCTGACGTAATGAATGCAAAACCTTGATGGCATCATCCTTTAGGGATTTGAGTAGCTCTGCAGAAATTTCATCTCATCCACTAGCTTTATTAACAGCGATGCTTCTTAAGACCCACCTGATTTCACATTCCAGAATGTCTGGATCTGGGTAACCACACCATCGTAGTTAATCCATTTCATTAAGACCTTTTTCATACAGTTCTTCCATGTATTGTTACCATCTCTTCTTGGTCTCTTCAGCGTCTTCTAGGTCTCTACCATTTTTATCCCTTATTGTGCCCATTGTTGGGTGGAATGCTCCCTTGATGTTTCCAGCTTTCCTGAAGAGATCTCTAGTCGTTCCCCTTTGGTTGTTTCCTTCTACTATTAAGCATTGCCCCTTTAAAGTCCTTCTTGTCTCTTCTAGCTGTTTTGTGGAGCTCTGCATTTAATTGGATGCACCTTTCCCTCTCTCTCTTGCTTTTCGCTTCTCTTCGTTCTTCCACTATTGGTAGAGCCTCCTCAGACAACCACTCTGCCTTCTTGCTTTTCTTTTTCTTTGGGTTGGTTTTGTTCACCGCCTCCTGTACAATATTACGGACCTCTGTCCATAGTTCTTCAGGCACACTGTTAAGTAGATCTAGTCCCGTCAGTCTATTCGATACCTCTACTGCGAAATCATACGGGAATTGATTGAAGTCATACCTGGCTGGCCTATTGTTTTTCCTGGTTTTCTTTACTTTAAGCCTGAATTTTGCTAGCAGAAGCTGATGATCTGAGCCACAGTCGGCTCCAGGTCTTGTTTTTGCTGACTGTATACAGCTTCTCCAAAATCACTGCAGATGGTGATTGCAACCATGAAATTAAAAGATGCTTACTCCTTGGAAGAAAAGTTATGACCAACCTAGATAGCGTATTCAAAGCAGAGACATTACTTTGCCGACTAAGGTCCGTCTAGTCAAGGCTATGGTTTTTCCTGTGGTCATGTATGGATGTGAGAGTTGGACTGTGAAGAAGGCTGAGCGCCAAAGAATTGGTGCTTTTGAACTGTGGTGTTGGAGAAGACTCTTGCGAGTCCCTTGGACTGCAAGGAGATCCAACTAGTCCATTCTGAAGGGGATCAACCCTGGGATTTCTTTGGAAGGAATGATGCTAAAGCTGAAACTCCAGTACTTTGGCCACCTCATGCGAAGAGCTGACTCATTGGAAAAGACTTTGATGCTGGGAGGGGTCGGAGGCAGGAGGAGAAGGGGACGACCAAGGATGAGATGGCTGGATGGCATCACGGACTCAATGGATGCTAGTCTGAGTGAACTCCAGAAGTTGGTGATGGGCAGGGAGGCCTGGCGTGTTGCGATTCATGGGGTCGCAGAGAGTTGGACATGACTGAGCGACTGAACTAAACTGATACAGCTTCTCCATCTTCACCTACAAAGAATGTAATCAATTCGATTTTGGTATGGACCATTTGGCAGGAGGAAAATGACAAACCTAGACAGTGTGTTGAAAAGCAGAGACATTACTCTGCTGACAAAGATCTGCATAGTAAAGGCTATGGTCTTCCCAGAGGTCACATATGGTTGTCAGAGCCGGACCATAAAGCAGGCAGAATGCCAAAGAATTGATGACCTTGAACTGTGGTGCTGGAGAAGACTCCTGAAAGTCCCTTGGACTGCAAGGAAATCAAATCAGTCAATCTTAAGGGTGATAAACCCTGAATATTAACTAAAAGGACTGATGCCGAAGCTCCAGTATTTTGGTCATTGGATGCGAACAGCTGACTCATTGGAAAAGTCCCTGATTCTGGGAAAGATTGAGGGCAGAAGGAGAAGAGGGTATCGGAGGATGAGATGGTTGGATGGCATCATTGATGCAATGAACTTGAACTTGGGCAAACTCTGGGAGATGGTGATGGACAGGGACGCCTGGCGTGCTGCAGTCCATGGGGTCACAAAGAGTTGGACACGACTGAGTGACTGAACAGTAACAATCTCTAAGAACTGGAAGGGGCCTTGTAGTGGGGGTCATCTGGCTTCATCTCCCATCTGAGGCACCACCCTCTGAATGCTATCAGGGCTGGGAATCCAGGGAGGGGAGTGTGTAACTGTTACAGGCTCCTTTGGGTCATAGCCAAAAATCTGCCCCTAACTTCCATCTCTTGGCTCCAGTTCTGACTTCTGGGGTGACTTAGAATGAATCTAATTAATTCCCTTTCCACATGGCCCCGTGGCCTTTTTCCAGGCTAAACTTATTAGCGTGCCTACCCTGAGGAGCCCTTCCAGACCCTCCTTGAAGTGGCTTCCACATGACAGTTTCTTTTGTAAAATATGGTGCCTAGAATGGGTCCGCCTGGCCTGAGTCGACATTCACACGTGGGCAGTTTCTCTTACTCTCAGGCCAAACGCTCATCTCCCCCTCTAGCCCCTGGCGGCCACGTGGCCTGAGGTGACAGCAGCAGTGACCAGGGCTACTGCGCTTGCCCCACGCTCCCGCAGGACGTGGCCTTGCACCCCCGTGGCCTTGCATCCCCACAAAGGAAGAGCAGCCGTGTGTGGGTGGGGTTGCTCGATGTCTCTCTGCCCACCGTCAGCAGCGTCCCGGGTCTCCAGGGTGTGTGGGTTTGACGGGACGGGCCCTATGGGATCTTTCTGTGTGTCTTTTCTCTCCTCGTAACAGTGACCTAAGAGCTCTGGCCCTGTCCCGTGGAAGCGCTGATGCTTCTTTAGCAGAGGGGAGCCCCAGTCTTGCTCAGACGGTAGCTGGCCATTCCTAGGGCCCTCTTCACTTGCTGTCGGCGCTCCGTGTTCCTGCAGGGTGAGCAGGCTGCCACCCGCCCCCGCCCCAAGCCGGCTGGCCGGGTGTGGAACCGTGGACCCCGCCACCGACAGCGCAGGCCTAGAGCTTGGGCACCCGTCTCGCCTCTTTTCCCCACAGCCCTCCTCACACCAGCACCCTGGTGGCAACAATGCCTTTCCCAAATACCATTTATGAATGTTGCAGCTGCAGCATTTCCGAGCTCATCTTGGAGCTGTTTCGTGCTTCGGGCTTCTGTCAGTTCCTTAAAAAAAAAAAATGGAGTGTAGGTGCTTTACAATGCTATGTTAGTTTCTGTTGTACAACCTCGTGAATCATTCGCATGTATACATATATCTGCTCTCTCTTGGGCCTCCCTCCCACCTCCTTCATCCTCCCCTCTTTAGGTCATCACAGAGCATTAAGCTGAGCCCCGAGGCCTTACAGTAGCTTCCCACTAGCTGCCTGCTTCGTCCATAGTAGTGCATATATGTTAGTCGCTTTTGAAGAAGGCAAGAGGCAGTTCCAGTGGTTAAAGTCAGCACTACAGACGATGGCTTAAGTGGTAAAGAATCCGCCTGCCATGCAGGAAATGCAGGTTCGATCCCTGGGTTGGCGAAGATTCCCCTGGAGAAGGAAATGGCAACCCAGTCCAGTATCCTATATGGAAAGTCCCATGGACAGAAGAGCCTGGTGTGGGCTATAGTTCATAGGGTTGCAAAGAGTTGGACGCAATTGAGCACACACACACACAATGAGACCAGACCCGTGGGCCCAGGACCCATAGAGAGAAACTGCATCCTGGCCACTGACAGCGGCCCAGGCACAGCCAGCCTGCCTCTGACCAGGCAGGGGGAGCAGGCACAGCCCCGGGATGAGAAGCAGCAGCTACTCAGGATGGTGCGCAGACGAGCTCTTGGCTCCACAGCACCTCCTGCGTTCAGTCGGATCCCTCCCTCAGCGTGGAGATGAGCACAGCCCACAGTGAGTGGGAGCAGGGAGGTGAGAACAGAGCCGGCTCTGCCAGGCAGGAACAGTTCCTCCCCTTCCCCTGGGGTGGCTGGCGTGTCTAATCTGCGGTGGCATCCGAGAACTCCGGGAGAGATGCTGCTGTCTCCGCCGGGAGCTTGGTTGTATCATTGCGTTCTTTGCTGAGAAATCGAAGTAATTTGGAGTCGTTTACCTAGCAACAGCTTCAGGAAAAGAACATGTCAGATGTGCTGACGTCACCCTTTCAGAGGTGCGTGTGGTGGAGGTGCCGTGTCTTCTCTCCCTTTCCAGCTCCCCCACTACGTTCCTTTCACGGTGACAGGAAGCGGGATGACCGGGGTGGCCTTCCTGACCCACTGGCCTTTGTTAACGTCTGATGTTCTCAGCCAGTCCCTGCCAGGCGCCTCTTCTCCTGGACACACACACACAAGTGGAGATGATGCTTCAGCTGTGGGCACTTCTGTCCGTTGGCTGCATGGCCCACAGCTGGGGAAATGGAGGCCAGATGTGCACACCTAGGGTTTCTTGATTGGGGATTTTGCAACAAGTGTCATTTTTGATTAGGGATCTGAGAGTCTTGTGACTGAGTACTCAGAAGGACTCGGGTACCCATGTATGTTTATTTAGTGACCGTTCTAACCATGGGCACCCTGATCCGAGGGACTTGGGAGGAAAGGAGCCGGTTTGTGGTCTCAGACTTGCGCAGCCTCCTGTCTGAAAGAGGCATTTCCTCACGGTCTGTCCTATCTTTGCTGCCTTCCCGGGACGGGGACGCACAGAGGGTCCTGAGCCCGTCCCGGGATGAAGGGCTTCAGCTGCTGGTGAGTTTCGCTGCCTGCAGAGTGGCCCTCCCCTGCCCACCGCCCACCCCCATCCTGCTTCCAAAGCTAGCCCGTTCTATATTTGCAGGTGCTTCTCTTCACTTCTCCAGAGTCTCTGTGATTCCAGAGAAACAGTGCCAGGCTGCCACCCCATGCCCCCGTGCCGTGGTTCTCAGACCGCCACTGTCCCGTGTGTGCATACTTGGATGAGAAGGGAAAACAAAACCGTCTAAGCTCAGCTGTCTCCATCCTAGCGCCATGTCAGCTTACTCACGTCAGCCCATCATCCTGGCGACCCAGGTGTTGAGACTCTTGTCTCTGTCCTCTGCGTTTCCCAGAGCCAGAGCCGTAGAGCCAAATCTCGAGGGTAGGTGGGGAGTTGGGGGCCCCGAGTGTGCTTTTAGCCTCTGGGAGTCTGTTTTCACGGGCCTCAGATGAAGCTCAGTGTGACGCATGTCCAGGCTTCCTGTCTAAATGCTGCACACACGGTCAGTGCGTCATAAATGCCCGGGCCGGGGGCGCGGTCTGGGGGTTTCCCTGGTGGTCCCATGGCTAAGACTCTGCACTTCCACTGTAGGACGCACAGGTTCGGCCCCTGGTTGCGGAACTAAGATGCCACACGCCATGCCATGGTCAAAAAAGAAAGGCTGTCAAACCGTCTTAAAATCTGCCCGCGTGGATGAGTGGTTTTCTGGCCTGGTGGCAGGGAGCCTGCCCTTCACTGTCTCCATCCCTTGTTTTTGGGAGGCACCTTCCAGGAGCGCATTTGCTGAGCCGTCTCCACTGTGTTACATAGCATGGCTGTGAGTCAAGGATAAACAGTAGCCCGAAATAGGCTGTTTAAAAAAAAGAAGAAAGGAACACGTTAAGGAAGAGAAGCAGCTAGGGAGTGTGGTCCGACCGGGCAGCCTCTGGCCCCGGCGGCCGGAGTGGAGATCCTGGCAGCGGTGGCAGGGATGGGCTTCTGGCAGGCGGGCCCCCACCCATCTGTTTCTGGAAAGAGAACACGTGTGTTTTCTTGGCACCTCTTTGCACCTGCACTGTCAGGATAAACGGCTCTGGTTTGTTCTCCCCACTTCCTCAATTTCACGTGAAACAATTCTGCTTTATGGCAGCGAGCACTTCACGAAGTGCCTGCCCGTGGGGCCTGGGCTGGGAGGTGGGCAGGATGAAAAACACAGCGCAGGGTGGCTTCATCAGGACGTGACACTGAGTGTGAACAGCGTGATTTGTTAAAGACCACTGTCCGTGCCAGTTAAAGTGTGCACAGTGCACCCAGCAAACAACTCTTGCTCAGGACGGCAGGAAGGCCCCCAGGGCGGTCAGAGTCACCCCTTCCTTCCTCTCTGTCTCCCTGCTGGGTGCCCTGTGGAGGCTCAGCCCCTGACCAGGATCAAATACCTACAGCTCTGTGTTAACAAAAGACCATCCAGGCACTGGGAGCATGCGCCTCAGTGGCCCCGATCTGAGTTGCCGTGACAAGGCATGCAAACATGTTCCTCCAGGCTTATCCCCCCCCCATTACACAGATGGAGAAACTGAGGAGCCCTGGGAGAGGGGGTAACCAAGCAGCTTAGTGACGGTGATGCCTGAAAATACGAGTCTGCTGCTTCCCGCTTCCTGTTTCCTTAGCACATGAGTAGACGGGATGAAATGAGATTTGGAGGCAGAAGAGTTAAAGGCACCAGGCCAGGAAGCAGGGCTCGTGTGAGCCTCCCCTCCACGTAGTCCGAGGCCCATCACCGCTTCGGAGCACAGGCGGCCGAGCTCACCTGGAGCCACATGGCCCCAGGTTCCAAGTGCCAGTTGGTGACCCTTAGCTTTCAGACCTTGAGAAAGTTGCTGTGTCCCTCTGAGCCTTGGTTTCCCTTTCCATGAAGTGGGGCTAATAATACCTCCTTGAGAGGGTGCCTCCTGCAAAGGCCCTGGTGACCTGTAAACGCTCAGTGCTGGTCTGTCCCCTTGCTCAGCGTGTGAACCACCGCTGGGTCCTCTGCAGAGTCCCCCGGAACAGGGGGCCTGGAGGCTGGCTCTTGGACCAGCAGCGTCCACGTCACCAGGGATCCTGGGAGAAACGCAGATCTCAGGCCCGCCCAGGCGTCCTGGATCACAACCTCTGGGGGACCGGACCGTGCATTCTGACACGCCCTCCTGGTGGTTACAGTGTGGCTCCTGTTTGAGAACCAGCCCTAGGATTTCACATGTCACTTTTGAACAAATTAGAACCATGTAGTTCTTTTCCATGAGAGGGTGTGAAAGAAGCAGTTGAGTGTTTTTTTTTTTTTTTTTTTTTGGAAAAACACCAAGGCCTCAAAAGCTGGGTTTGAGAGCCAGGTTTGTAAATTACATGAAGGTGAGAAATGGTTCCTCTAGCCCTGGAGTAGCAAGGGCCTGTTCTTCAGACCTCCTGTCCATATTCCCACGGGTTTAAAATCAGACCTGGCAGTTTACAGGTTTGGAAGCCTGGGCAGCTGTGGTCCTGCTGGGTATCTTTCAGTAAGGCAGCCCGTGGGCAGGGAAAGGCTCCTGCCCTGTAGGTTTATCAGGTGAAAGCTCTAAGCTGAGCTGTGAAGGAGGGTCTGAAAGGGCAGGACCGTTTTATGACCTGCTCCACAAGCTCTCTAGGCCGGGCAACCGGAAATAAGGCTACTAAAGCCCCTTATTATTTCTCCCCTATTAGATCTGAGGATTGTTAAACATCAAGTGCTATCAATGTTTTAATGAAGACAGCACAAAAAATCCCTCTGAATAATTAATGAAATGACGGTGGCTGCAGTACAGTGGTGCAGCGTGCGCTGCTGCCTCTCAGATCCTGAGCCAGCCCCCGGGAACCAGGCTGATGTACGAGCTCATTCTCAAAGGAAAGAAAAGCACTCAGCCTCCACTGTTCTCAAAGTAGAAAATGGCACCAAGGCAATATATATATGTGTGTGTGTGTGTGTGTGTGCGCGCACACACATAAACACATAGGGCATGGGGCTGGGGTTCACAGTATCTACCAGATGGAAAGGCACAGGTGCAAGCCAGTCAGCTCAAAGAGATGGTGACCGAACTTGAGGCAGTTGAACTGAGGTGGACGAGCCTAGAGCCTGTTACACAGAGCAAAGTAAGTCAGAGAAAAACAAGTATTGTTTGTTAACACATACATATGGAATCTAGGAAAATGGTGCCCATGAGCCTGTTTGCAGGGCAGGAACAGAGACACAGACGTGAAAAACAGACTTGAGGACACAGTGAAGGAAGCGGAGGGCGGGATAAACTGAGAGTCGCACTGAAATATACACACTACCTACCGTGTGTAGAGCAGATAGCCCCCGGGAAGCTGCTTTGTGACAGGGAGCTCAGCCTGGCGCTCTGTGATGACCCAGAGGGGTGGGATGCGGAGGTGGGAGGAAGGCTCGAGAGCCGGGGTGTGTATGTGTACTTACAGCTGATTTCACACAGTTGTACGGCAGAAACTAATACAACATTACAAAGAAGTTATCCTCCAATTCGAAAGAAAAAGAGATGGTGACCAAGTGCTAGAGCAGTTCCTGGTGTCACCGACAGAACCAGCTTTCCCCCCTTTCAGTGTTACAGCAGAGAACAGGTCCTGAGGGGACCCTGGGACCGTGGCTTTTACTGTCTAGTAGAGTAGCCCTTCTGTCTGTTAACATACGGTACACAGTCTCTGTAACACACACCAACTGGCGTCAGTCCTGAGGGTGCTGTCTGAGGCAGTGGGCAGGGTCAACGAGAGGGAATATTTTCTTTGGCCCCAAAAGCCATCAGTCACCATATCCTGTGACTCTCCTGCAGCATCTCTGAGAGTCACCTCTGCATCCCATTTCTCCGCTGGGTATCCTCCAAGCCTGCCCACTCACAAAGGCCCTCTGTGGAGGCGGGGAACCCTCAGCCTCACATCCGGGATGCTGATGTGGGATGTTGTATGTGAACCTGCATCCCAGGGATATGGATGGATATGTTGGTGGTCCTTGCTGATCGGGGCCACCACATTGTGTTCTGGGCTCCGGCCAAGGCAAGCTTGTCTGGGAGGTGAGAGCCATCTTCCTTTGTAGCATGTAGCAAGATGGGAAACTCGTCTTTTCCCTGTCTTAGAATGGCTGAGTGTCAGTGGGTGATATTGCTGCTTCATGGGGCCAGAAAGTGAGAGTCGAGTCTATCCAGCTGTAGGGACCCAAGAGCCAAGCAGAGAGGGTCACGATGTTCCTCACCCCTCAGGAGAACCGGAAGGTAATGACTGAGCACTGGACGATTGGGAGGGGCAGCAGGCAGCAGGGTGTCAGAGCCTCTGGCTAGAGAACTTGCCTGAATAGACAGACGGAGGAAGCTCTGTCCAGTTCTATCGCTCAGTCCGGTCCGACTCTTTGCAACCCCATGAATCGCAGCACACCAGGCCTCCCTGTCCATCACCAACTCCCGGAGCTTACTCAAACTCATGTCCATTGAATCAGTAATGCCATGCAACCATCTCCTCTGTTGTCCCCTTCTCCTCCTGCCTTCAATCTTTCCCAGCCTCAGAGTCTTTTCCAATGAGTCAGTTCTTTGCATCAGGTGGCCAAAGTATTAAGAGTTTCAGTTTCAACATCAGTCCTTCCAATGAATATTCAGGACTGATTTCCTTTAGGATGAACTGGTTGGATCTCCTTGTAGTCCAAGGGACTCTCAAGAGTCTTCTCCAACACCACAGTTCAAAAGCATCAATTCTTCTGCTCTCAGCTTTCTTTATGGTCCAACTCTTACATCCATCCATGACTACTGGAAAAACCAGAGCTTTCACTAGACAGACCTTTGTTGGCAGAGTAATGTCTCTGCTTTTTAATATGCTGTCTAGGTTGGTCATAGCTTTTCTTACAAGGAGCAAGTGTCTTTTAATTTCATGGCTGACTGGACTGAACTGAACTGATAGATAATTGTGGGTAAAGCTAAAGGACGGACTCAGGTCCTTCAAACTGTTCTCCAAGCAGGATTCAACCAGACCACCTAGGCTTGGGTTGTGGTCTCTGGACCCTTTTGAGGTAATAGAGAGCTTCAAGCAAGAATATAAGTGAGTAATTTATATCTCATAGTGTTGTGCAAATTCACCAAGTTTGTGTATTCTTTGTAAATTGTATAGCAAATTGCATATTCTTTGTAAACTACTCACGTGTGGACAGATACTAGGGTTCTGGTTGACTGGAAGGAAGGATGAGAAGAAAGCATTGCTGCAGTTTGTTCATATTCTGCTCACCAGCCATTCTCTCCTAAAATTGGTCAGCAGTGGGGTGTGGGCTTTGAAAAGACCTCGTTCGAGGCAAGGTGGTGGCCACAGGCTCAGCAGTGTTGCCCGGCCTGACGGCGGAGCGAGCCTTTGATGGGGTGAGTGATAGCTCATTCAGCAGCTCAGCCAACTCCTCTCCCATTAGGAAGGATTGCTTTCTTCCCCGGGATAGGGATAGGGATTTGTGCTGATTCAGCAGCTGAATGAATCTGCGTGGATAAGAGAGTTTCTCTGGTCATCTTTCTCAGAGGGTCCAGTAGAAGAAAGAATGATTAGGGCAGCCCAGGGTTCAGTCCCATATGCAGCAAGTTCTTCTGCTCCCGGGGAGGTGAGGGGCTAAAGGCTCAGCATCGTGTAACAATGAACTGCATCTTCCTACTATTTGAATACCTTGGGCATAGATAGCCTAGGACATCGCAGCATAGCACTGCAAGTCTGTGATTTGCTGATGTTCCAAAAACACCTTTAGAATGGCAAAACTTCATTGAGAAGTAATTTATGCACAATAAAATATATCCATTTAATGTATTTTCCAGTTGTATATACACTGAAAAGCAGTCCCATAGTCAAGATGCACAACATCTTTGTTATCCCCAAAGATTCCTAGAGCCCCCTGTGGTCTGATTCTCCCTCTGCTCCAGCCCCAGGCGACCACCCACATGCTTTTTGTTACTATAAATCAGTTTGCATTTCACACAAATAGAATAATACGGCATGTGTTATTTTGTTGATGTCTTCTTTCACTCAGGATACGTTTTTTATTGTTGTAAATAATATATAACATAAAAGTTACCAGTTTAGTAATTTTTAGTATACAGTTCAGTGGTACCCCCACATTGTTATGCAGCCACCATCCACATTCAGAACAGTTTTCCCCTCGCAAAACTAAAACCCTGTGACCATTTACCACTAACTCCCCTCTCCTCTCAACCCCTGGCAGCCACCGTTGTATTATTTGTCTTTGTCAATTGGACTACTCTAGGTACCTCTGCTGCTGCTGCTGCTGCTAAGTCGCTTCAGTTGTGTCTGACTCTTGTGCGACCCCAGAGACAGCAGCCCCCGAGGCTCCCCTGTCCCTGGGATTCTCCAGGCAAGAACACCGGAGTGGGTTGCCATTTCCTGGTACCTCAGATGGGTGGAAATCTTGCCGTATTTGTCCCTTTGTGCCTGGCTTATTTCATTTAGCACGTCTTCAAGGTTCATCGAAGCCTGTGTCTGAATTCCCTTTTTACGGCTGATTAATATTCCACTATGGATACAGGCCGCATTTTGTATACCCACTCATCTTGCAGTAGATGCTGGGTTGTGTCTACCTTTTTGCTGTTGTGAGCAGTGCTGCTGTGAACTTGGGTGTAGGAATCTCCCTCTAGTTCTTGCTTTGAATTCTTCGGGGCATGTGTGTGGCAATTCTGTGCTTGACTTCTTGGGGAACCTCCATACTCTTTTTCCATAGTGGCTGCACCATTCTACAATGTTACTTTTTAAACAAAGTTTTGCCTTAGACTCGCTGATTATCCCTTTCCGTTCCAGAAAACCAATTAGACATATCCTTTGACTTCCCATAGCCCTGCATGATAATGGTCTTTTCCTTCAGTATCCCAAGCCTCTGCCTTTCCAGTCCTTCATACTGATGTAATTGCTCAGAGAATGGCTCAGCCTTAATAACCTCAAGTGAAATTGCACGGCTCACTTTCTGTTAGCTGCAGCCATTCCCCTCTGCGTCCTACCTGTCCCTTGTTAGCTGTAGTTATTATGCAACCTGCCAGTGTCCTGTGAGCAATCTCAGGATGCAGCTGCCCACATCCTGTTACCTCCTTCTGTTACACCCCTGCCTTGCCTCTTCATTGAATCTGTTGTGCTATACATCCTACGTGTATGCATGTAGCTGTAACTGTTAGATAATCTGGCCTATTCACTATGCCCCACTCTTTTGCAACCATTATCTGACATCCTGTTCATCAGTGCTGACTCACTGTTCACTTGTTAAGTCCAGGTATCAAAAGCCCACCAGGCAGCTGCACACATCGATTCTGGGGGCCTGGCTCTGAATGTACAATGTGTGCAGGGGGCCTTCATGTAGGATCTTTTCCTTTGAGCAGTACGGTACAGCCCACCAGTCATCTTAGAGAGAGAGAGAGAGTGTGTATGTGTGTGCACGCGTGCACGCGTGTGTTTGAGGATGTGGGGATAAGGGAGTCTTCCGGACACACAGGATCGGAAAGCCTGGTAAGAAGGGACAAGATGGAAGAAGACTGTTTACTGGGAAAGGCGAGAGGACTGCGGGATGGTGTCAGTGCCCGCTTGGCGGGACAGAACCCTCTTCGATGCCACTTTTTCCACTCATGGTTGACAAGTCCAGATGACCGTGCGGCATAGCAGCCCTTGGCATGTCGCCAGAATGGCCGCCCACCCCAGGTTCTTTTCAGTTTTATGATCCTGTGCTTATCTGAGCTCTGATGAAGGGGGGCTCTGCCCCTAGCACGCCCCCTACACTTGGGCCAGACCTGCTTGGTTAGCAGCTGCTGCAGGTGAAGACCTCGTTCCTTCAGGTGAGCACAGAGGAAGACGTTCACGTCTAGAACAGGGCCAGGCCCACAGCAGATGCCCGTCACGTGTTGGTTGAATGCGGTGGAAGGGCGACTTGTGGAATCTGTCTTTGCCTTGTCATCACCAATCTTAACTCCTGAGGTCAGGAAAGGAGAATGGGTTCTTGGCAGCCGTCTCGCACACACTGGGGTGACTGGCTATAGGCACATGTGTGTGATAAAAAGACCAATGAGCTGTGTGGACATAAGAGAGTTCCCAGGAAATCCTTTGCCTTTCAAAAACACTTTTTAAAAACGCTACCACGCCTGTGATCTTCTTTGATTCCACATGCTTTCCTGTATGTTGAGCCTCCCATTGTGTGGATGGGGAAGCTGAGATGGCGCTGGGGTCTCCAAGCGGAGTCAGGACTGCGGCCGTCTCGCTGCCCCTCTGCCTGGCATGCAGTGACATGAGGGGAGAGTTTCAGGGCCCAGCGGTGGTCCAGACGGAACGCACCTCTGGTCAGGGCTCCCTACACCTGCGTGTGCTGGGCAGAAGCTTGCACGCGGATGTCCCCTGACAGCCATAGGGCCAAGCCCAGCTGTGCATCAGTTGCCACAGCCCAGCTTTGTGTAAGTGAAACCGCTTTGTTCTCCCGCCTCTGCAGCCAGTCTCTGGCTCCCGTGTCTACCAAACACCTGCGGATGCCTCACCCTACACAGAGCTGAGTGCGGGGCTGCCTTCTGTACCTGAAGCCCACCCCCGACCCCCACCACCGCCTCTCCCTGCTCCCTGAGGTTACTGAGGACCAGATGTAACAGGTGCCCTGACATCTGGGTCTGAGCCACGGTGGTGACAGATCTGAGGGCCTCCAAGCAGGAAGGGTCCATCTTGAGGGTCCTGGGCTTCTGGGTGCTTGTGGATGGTGCGTGATTCAATGGTCAGTGTATATTTTCTGATTTACTATGGGTCTCGTGGACTTTTCATCTTTTTTGGTCATTAAATGCTTTAGTCTTCTACATATGTCTTCTTCAAAAACTTGTCCTGTTTCTAAACATAGTTTGCGTGTGTGATAGGGCTCCCCTCATTTTATGATGACCCCAGTGGGCATGTAGGGGTCCACCTGCTGTTGTTCCAGTTTGAACAGCATGAGGTGACGTGGGAGACGTGTGTCTTAATGCCTAAGCCGAGGCCCATGCTGCTTCTTCGGCTGCCTTCTCTGGTGGGGACGGTTTGCACCAGGGGGAGGTCCTGCCCCAGGCATGTCTAACCGCTCTTCCGTCTGCCGCCCTCCTGCAGGTTGGCCGTGTGTGACCCTCTCTGTCCTGGGATTCCTGTACTGCTACTCGCACGTGGGCATTGCCTGGGCCCACACTTACTCTGGTAACTAACGGCGCCGGGCCTAGATCCGCCCTAGTCACTGGTTTCCAGGGCACGTGCTCCACCCTCACCTCGAACCTCAAGGTAACCTCCAGGGGACCTGCTCATCTTTTGTTGAAGTCACCTCACTCCAGGACTGGAAGCTTGAGCTCTCGTAACTTTGGGAACTTAGAGATCCTCTTCCCAGCCTCCTCCTCTGCCTAGAGAGTAAGCCGGACCCCAAGCAGGAAAACGTCTTGCCTAGCTGTAGAAGGTGATGTTGTGGTCCAGACCCCAGGTTCTTTCTCCTTTACCAATAATTAAATGCAATAGATGTTTCTTGATTGAGGCATATAAATTCTGATTAGTGATAGATAGGCCTGTCTTCCACTGGGCAGTGTTTCTGAAACATGTTGGGTCAGTGGCATTTAAATGACCCCTTGCCTGCTTCCTGCAGTGCAGTTTGTAGGGCCAGCTCTGAGGGTCACATCACATTCAGCTCCTCGGCAGGGGCGTGGCAAAGCCACAGCTGTGTTGCCAACTACTGGGTCCAAGGAGATCGAATATAGATGTCAGTACCCAAAGAGGGGTGCTACTTGAGTTCATCATTCCTCAGGGTAACCACCATTTGGCTGCTTGCTCCCTAGATTTGCAGGGAAGTATAAACAGAGGAGCTCCTCTACCTGACAGTTAATTATTTCCTAGTGAAGAAGTATAATTTTAAAAAAAGAAAACAAACAGGGAATAGTGTATGACAGGTGCTATGGGGCAAGTCAAAGAGGATAAAGAGGACTTCCTGTGGTCTCTCCTCTCTCCATGCAAGTCCCAGCAGCCCTCTCCCCCTGAGTGGGTCAGACTCAGTGGTTTACACTCAGCGGTTGATGTTGTTTGTTTTGTTTCCAGTAAAATGGAGCCCTTTCTACTGTACAGATACTTCATATTTTTGTAAAATTGTCTTGAATATTTTTTGAAGAAAATGTTTAAAGTCAAAACACACTTAGTTAATTCTGAATTATTCACTCTTCTGGAAGGATGCTAACAGGCCGCTAATGGCCTCAAGTGGTAGATAATTCAGAATACTTCCATTTGGCTTTGCCTTTTTGTTTTTTTTTTCCTTTTCTGAGGGGGTAGAGGGTAAGTGAAGCAGCTTTAAAATTTGAATCCATAGTGTACTCAATTATGGGAGAACAGAACAACATCTCAGGCACATGAATTAATTGTCATTGAGTAGAAGGTGCATGCGGACCTGGTCTGTCCCCACTGTCTCCCGTTAGTCATTTGGTATTATCCTTGTGTCCTGCCTGCGGTTATTAGCTCAATGAGATTTAAACTCGTGGAGTGCAGGACCCGTGATTTTGCTGGCGTCCTTTCTTCCCGGCCACTCTGCTTGGAGGCCAGTGGGGAGGGGACCCGATATGGGTGGCAGAGGGCAGGCACACTCTGTGTTAGCTGCAGCAAAGGGCAGAGGCTGGAGGGGGGCAGGCAGACCAGGGCAACAGCGGCCTTGGCAGCTGGCCTGATAAAGGAGGAGGAGACACAGGCTGGCCAGTCCTTGTGCTTGGAAGTTTTCAGGAGGAGATGAGGTTGAGGAAGGGTGAGCAGTCAGGTGAATACAGTAAAACTTCAGGAACTCTTAACACGAATTCAAGATTTGTAATCAGCCAGAGGTCTTTTAGCTGAAGTTTATAGAGGAACAAAATCGTGTGAAGATAATTGCAGGGAAATGTCTCATGTATGGGGTTCCCAGGTGGCGAAGTGGTAAAGGATCCTTCTGCCGGTGCAGGAGATGCTGAGAGACGTGTGTTCAACCCCTGGGTCGGGAAAGTCCTCTGGAGGAGGGCATGGCAACCCACTCCAGTGTTCTTGCCTGGAGAATCCCATGGACAGAGGAGCCTGGCGGGCTACATTGCCTGGGGTTGCAAAGAGTCAGACACAACTGAGCATGCACACACACGCCTAATATATGTGTGTATATAAATATATAAACAATATATATCTATATATGTGTTTAGTCGCTCAGTTGTGTTCAATTTTTTGTCACCCCATGAACTGTAGCCCGCCAGGCTCCTCCGTCCATGGGATTCTCCAGGCAAGAGTACTGGCGTGGGTTGCCTTTGCCTTCTCCCAGGGATTGAACCCGGGTCTCCTGCATTGCAGGCAGATTCTTTACCATTTGAACTACAGGGAAGTCCTTATACATATAAGTAATGCGAAATATTTTCAACTCTTTGGAGATGCCACTTTTATAAAAACAGATAGGCTTATTTACTCATTCAGCTATACTGGAAGAATAAGTGAATATATTTGAAAGTAATAATCCTGAATTTCTTTTAAGCTCTTGTATGATTGAGTGGTTCTCAGGAATGAGTACATGATTATTGTGTTTAGCTGTATATTTGAGGCCTAATTGCCCAATATGCGAATAACCATCTAGGACCACTGTTATCTTAACCTCTTGCTTTTCTCGCACTGTAATATGAAAATGATAATGTCTGTTTCCATGCTTATGAACTCAAATTCTTGGAGCTGCTTTAAATGAAGGACTCCTGAGGTGTCTGAGCAGACAGAGCAGTCCCAGCTGAAGGACATCTGACGTGTCACTTTCCATACTTATCAGCCCGGGGCAACTTCAAGCACAGGACAGGGACAGGTCCCAAGGTCACTTCTAGCCCCAGGATCCTCTGACTCGCTCCAGGCATGATTGCCATGATGATTTCCAAGGAGGCAAGGAACACGTCAGAAGGACAGCCAAATATTGGTCATCTTGACTAATTCCTGGGACTGTGCAAGAAGACGGAAAAGCATTTCATTGTTTCCTCAGATTAATTTATTTGAAAAGTGACAGCAGAAGCCCTTTGTTCTTAATGGTAAAGACTGTAGACTTAGAAAATAAATCAGTCATATATAATATGGTATAATCTATATATTGGGAGAATGGTAATTTAGTGGGAGGGAGTTTCCCCTTAGAGAAAGAGCCTACTCATTGCTTCTTCATTTAAACTAATATAATGATTGACTAAGCAGTGTAAGAAATTAATATAATGAATTTCTTTTCTAGCAAATGTCCCAGAACATATCCATACAGAAAGGCCAACTACTGAGAAGACAGATTATCTCAATGGTGCTGTCCTTTCTCAGTGTGTTGAGATGCCTCTCTGAAGCCTTTCTTCATTGAAATTGTTATATTTTTGGAACAAGCCAGCAAAACTTTTTTTTTTTTTTAATCATTGAAACCCATTTGGCATCCAAAATGTAATATCTATTACTTGGCTCTGTGTTACTTAGTCCTTGTGACTAATTATGAAAACCATATTTACAGAGAAAGATGTACTCTTTAGAGCACCTCAATGGTGAAAAACAATATTTAGTGCTTTATTAGGTGAAACTTTTGAAATGAGCATCAGTCATTTGGAACTTTAAAAAAGCCATCACCCTTAGTTTTATTATGCTTTCCTGTAGTGTTTAAAAAAAAAGGGGGGTGTGTGTGTAGAGAAAGTCACTAAAAATGCTAGATTTATACTGCAGCCCAATGAAATCAAGCAGAGGCCTGAATGTGGCTTGTGGATCACAAATTCCTTTTCCCCGAGGTAAGTTCTACCGTCTATCAATCCATAGAAAAGTGCCATTTGTGAAATGCAGTCCATTGGTATGAAATAAGGGCTCCTGCTGGCAGTCTTGTGGAGGATCGTGCTGTGAGTGGGAGGCGATGCCTGTTACAACCGCAGCAGAGCTGCATCGGTGCTGGCGTCAGCACCACCGTAGGGACGGGCAGTTTTCTGCCTCCATCGCTTCTGAGACCATCAGTGAAGAGAGCACAGGTCTGAACTCATATTGTTGGCACTGAGTCTTTCCAGAAAGACTCGGTTTTTTTGACAGTATGTTTTAAAAGGCAGCCAAGGATGAACATACAGATTGCAATCCAAATTGTTCAGGATTGAAGCGTTCAGATCTAGGTGGGAGGTCAGCTTCAGCTCTGTGTTCAGTCAATGTGCTGTACCACAGCTGCCCAGCGATGCCAGGTTTGGAAGGCATCTCTGTATGTCTCAGAGCATTGATAGCTCTATTTCAAGATCATGGGGCAGAGCACCTTCACAACCATCCTCTCACTGTGCAGAACTCTGGCACACAGTCTTGGTGTCTCTAGGATTCTAAAATTCTCCAAAAACCACAGTGCTGTACAAACCATAGGTACTGTACAAATTAGAGGTCCCCAGGCTTTTGAAAAGGTCTATGAAAGTACCACCTAGTTCTTTTATCTTAGGTCTGAACACCTAATTCAGTGCCTGGAAGTTTATTCAAGGAAAGGCAAAAGCAATCATGTATGATCATTATAAAATAGTTTATTTACCATAATAAATAAAATTAAACTTTTTCTTTTTACAAACATCACTTGTGCTTATTTAAAAATGTTGAGAAGGGAATATCAGTGGTGGGGCCACCCATTCCTCTTCACGTCCCCGGGTTGCAGTCAGACAGTGGAGTTTTGGCAGCGTCCTCAGCTGACCACAAAAATAGTATCAGCTCATTTGCACTTCTGTTGATTCATGCTTCTTTGGACTAACTGACAGATACAAAGGAAGAAGAGAAACCCAGTGGAGGATTTGGCAGGACTCAATGGCAAGAGTGTTAATACAAGGAGGAGTCCCAAAATGACGAACCACTCGTGAGCAGAAGTGTCCTCAAAGGACTGGGGAACTGTGGGACAGTCTCCGACGGATGCACACACACAGTGTCTGAATAGTGAGAATACATTCATGGGGGGCGGGGTGGGGGTTGCATCTTTCTTCATATAAAAGCAGTTCATATCCTGATACAAGATCCATGAACATCTCCTTGAATGACTAGTGAATCTGTTGGCTGACTCTGAAGTCACAGATTAAAAAGACAGTGGCTCCGAGAAATGCTTCCTGGCGGGTATTGAGGGAGGGCACCCACCGGTCTGGCACCTGTGGGGTCATCAGGTCCAGTTCTAGAGGTTCCAGAATAAGTCCGATAGGCTCATGTGAGAATGAAGTTTCATTTGAAACTAAGTTAAGCTGGAGGCACAGTCAGTCGAAACATCTCAACATGAACACCCTGGGTGCCGTCTCGGATGGCTGCGGTTCGTGCTGGGGGGACGCTGAAATCTCTTCCAGTTAGAGGGCACGAGAGCTGGTGAAGGTCATTTTTATTGACGCGAGCGAGAAGGCAGTGCAGTGACGGAGAGACAGAGGAGAGGCCGTGTGGGGGCCTGAGTGGGCCCTCGGGGGTCTCCTCTTTAAGCAACACTACGTGAGGAAGGGGAGAGGGAAAGAGTGTTGGCAGCGCCATCACGGTTGGAGTTCCATTCAAAGGTCTTAAGGCTAAACATCTGTAGAGCAAAACACTCTACAGTCTGTTCATCAAACACACATCAACTTGAATGGCCGCTAGGGCTCCTGAAATTCCCTGGAGGGTGCCTGTGCCATCTGGTGGTGAATGCAGCAAGGGTTTCTGAGGCTCCTTCCTACACCTGCCTGGGGCTTCTAAGGCATTCATTTCCTCCCCACCCAGGCTTGGGTGCAAAGTTTAACAGCTGGCTTAACACTTTAGCCTTCCACTTACCAATCCAGGAGAGGCAGGTCGCTGGATGGAGTGGTGTGATGGAGGGCGTTTTTACTCTGAGCTGGCTGAAAAAGGATTCCAGGAAAGGGCCCTGCTGTTTGGCCACAGGACACGCTGTGTGTCATAGCACTTAGGATGATCTAGAAGGCTGAAGGTAAAACAAGCCCAGGGATTGGATAACAAGAACTGGAAACAGCACTGAAACACGTGGGCCCATGTGGCTGTGGCATTTTTGGAAACGAGTGGTTTCCGACTACTGGCTACAAACTCTTGTGCACACAGGTTTAATCTGAGGTCCAGAATATAAAGAAAGGTCTTGGAAAGAAGCCAGAGGATGTGAAGGTGAGGGAGGGGATGGGTGACGGTGGAGCTACAATGATTGTGCGCCAGACCGGGGCTTCTCAACCAGATGGCTGCATCCCGCTGCCTCCTACAGGAATCTCGTCCTACCCAGAGGAGGAGCCTTGGCGGGTATATGGAACAGCAACACTCATTGCTGGAGACGATGCCCTCCGCCAAGAATGTGCGTTCCATCTTGTTGACCATCTTCATCACAGACTCAACCCTCACCTCCCACCTCCGTCAGCAGGGAGGGAGGGGTGCAGGCACGACCTCCTTCTCCAATGCGTCAAGGATACTCCCTGGGAAACGGGGCCTCCCTATGAATGACATCCAAAGTAAGGAACTGACGATGTAAAAGATCAGGTAACCAGCAATTCCTGGGCAATGGTATAAAGACACCACGTCGCCTTCCCTCAAAAAGGAGAAAAACAGCTCAGGTTAGTCCACATCCCTCAGCATAACTTTTCTACACTCTAAAGGTCGGGTCCAATACCCAAACAGTTGTTGTTTTCCCTAATCTCTCTTCAGCCACCAGATAATGGTTTAGAGTGGAAGGTTGAGTGGGTGGTATCTGAAGCTCGTGGTCCTCGCTTGGGAAGCCAGAGCAGCATCTGGGCGAAGGTAGGTAGGTAGTAGCACAAAGCAGCCTGTGGCCAAGTGCATGTCAAAAAGTACAAGTAAAGGTTTGGCTCATTAAAAAAAATTTTTTTCAGAGAATCATTATGGCAAAAATCCCACAAATCCTAAAATGGGGAAGAGTAAAAGCATATGCAGCCCTACCTGTGTTGCTCTGTCACCCCCAGGAGCACGGGCTGTGGGCCCTGTGACCCCCAGATGAGTGGATCCAGGCTTCTCGCCATGAGCTCAGTTTGAATCCTAGGAGTTGATCAAGCAATGTATTCATGAAGCATTATTTTTCTCTCCAATCAGGTCTGGACTTCAAAGCCTCACACGAGCATCCTTGCCCCTCAGGCAGAGCTCGAGGGAAGGGCCCACTGGGTCCTGGGCAGGGGCTTCTGAAGCTGGGTGTTGGTGTTGTCAGGACCCTCATCCTGCCTTCCCTGCTGGCTCAGATGGTAAATAATCTGCCTGCAATGCAGGAGACCCGGGTTCAATCCCTGGGAGAAGGCAATGGTACCCTACTCCAGTACTTTTGCCTGGAGAATCCCATGGACAGAGGAGCCTGGTGGGCTACAGTCCATGCGGTCGCAGATTTGGGCACGACTGAGTGACGAACACTTTCACTTTTCCCCTGCCTTACAAGTGGTAAGTCCTAAACTTGGGGAGCAGGTTGGGAGGCATGTTTAAAGAATGGGAAACTGGAACATTTCAGGGACAGCTGGCAGATGCGATTCCAGGCTCGGCCCCAAGGACTAGTTGGCAGCTTCTCAAAGAGGCTGAAAGCCCCACAGCTTACCCAGAATCATTAACAGTCATGACTCTCGGCCCTGGGGAATTTCACATCCCCCTCTCTGTTTGCTGCCATCTGAGGCTGAATCCAGTAATGTCTCAGGCTCAAGGAAGCCTGGGGGCACCCATGTAAACCTCCTGAAAAACCTGAACAAGTGTGGCCCCTGAGGAAGGACCCTCTACTGGACCTCAGTCTCTGCTCTCCTGGGCAGGCTGTGCCAAGCCAGCAGCCAGGTGAGGACAGCCCTGTTCCACAGGGACAACTTAGGTCCAAGTCCTGGGTCAGGCCGTGGCCACTGAGTGGGATTGAAGGGGGAGGCGGGCCCAGACAGGTGGCTTTCAGAAACACTAGACGTCTTTGGTTGGGCAGGTCCTGACCTGGCAGGTTCCCCTCAGTACTGAGGGAAATCACCATTGGGACCTAGCCTCTATTTCTGCTGCAAAGCAACGCACAGGACTGCCACAGGGCAATGCGTGCAAAAGGTGAGTGCCCTGGATGATCCCATGCTCACTCACAGTCCAGCTCACTTGCCCTCCTAACTCCGCTCTCTCCAAGGTGAGTTTTCTGAACTTCCAAACTTGCTTATCAACTTTTAGGGCCCTGATGATCCCTCTTTCCTTTCTCAGATGCCCCTGCAAGGAGCCCAAGCATGGGAACAAACGTGACCCCAGGTGACTGTGAGGCAGTGCAGTGTCCTCTGAGCATCATAGTTAAGGGATGTGGATAGCCCATAGCTGGCTCCATGATCATCATTCTAAGCTCAGACCTTCCCATAGACCACAGCTCCACAGTCACCTCTGTCACTTGACAGAGACAATCTGGAAACACCTGCCTCTTTCTCTCTTCTCTCCCGAAGCAAGTACAGTCATAGACCTGCAGTCTCTTGGTTTCTTTCCAAGTCCTACTGACTTTCGTATGAGATTAGCTTTAAAATAAGGCCAAGCACGGCTCCCAAGTGTCCTACAAATGAACCCATGCAGTGGACAAAATACAAACTTCTCTAGGGGCAGTCCCAGTGAGAATCATCATATAAACATTGCTCTTGTTACAATCATTTTACTGAGGTTTTGTGTGTGTGTCTATGTGTCTGTTTCGCTAATAAAGCAAATCCAGGCTCATCACCCTTCCTGCCGATGCACCGTACCCTGAGGAATGCCACAGGAACACTTAGGAAGAGGTCAAGAAAGAAAAGAAGCAAGGGGCCTGTGTGATGTGGCCAGTGGCAGGGAGCCGGGCCAGAGATTCATCTGGAGCCCACAGGGCCCTCCCCTTCTGCGCTCCCTTAGCAGCTAAGGGCTACAGATCACAGCCCATCGAGTCTCTGGCTCCCTACCGCCAATCTCCAGTTCTTGGCTCATCTCTTTGGGGAAAACAGACCTGAAGATTCCCGGCTCTAAGTGTCTAGAGGAGGCACCCAAAGCCATCTCAGCTGCTTCTCAGCCTTAACTGTTCGAGACCGGAAGTCAAGAGGCTCTGCCCTCCCTCAAGCTCCCCTTGTCCCAAGCTTGTTACAAATGACGACAGTACAAAAATAGACGGGTGACATCAGACATAGGCTGTCCAAGGACAGGGAACGCTGGGAACTCCCTGTGCCCATTGCAGTCTCTGGGGTCTTGGCAGAGAAGCCCAGTGTGCTAGTACACACGAGGGGTCCTTGCTGCTGTCCCACCCATCCCCAGCGGCTGCTGTTTCTTTCCTGGTAGTTTTCATGTTGTTACAAATATCATGGCAGTAAGAAAAAATTAAAAATGAAGGAAAATACCCTTTAGACGGCATGCCCCCCTCTTCCAAAATTCTGCAGAGAGAGTTCAGATGCAGCTCCCATCTTGCAGGGTCAGGGCGCACGCCTCTCCCCAGAGAGGGCGAGCCGAAGTGACTGGTCCCACTTGCGTTTTCTGTTGGGAAAAGCCTACTTTGAAAGTTGTTGGTCATGTAGGGGTGTGTGTGTGGCGGTGTCTAGGGCAGGACAGTAGGTTTTTGTCATCTTGGACTTTTTTTTTTTTTTTTTACAACAGACCTCTCAGCTTGCACCAAAAATGTCTCTCTCTGACTCTGGGGACTGGGGCCTCGATATTTCAAACAGCTCCTGAGGCGACTGAGAGGACCTTCTGGAAGTTAATATCCTGAGTATCTCAGAGAGCTGTTTCTCAATGCTCATCATCTTGGTGCTCAAGGCCTTGATGTCCTCCTTGAGCTCGTGCTTCACTTCCAGGATGGCGGCCTGCAGCGTCTGCTCCGGGATGGGGTAGAAGGAGTGCTTGACCTCTGCCAAGATGGGGCTCCGGTCCTGGGGGCTTCTGGCCTCGCCCACGTTGTCCAGACGCAGGTCGCTCTTGGTGATGCCGCTATCGCACGAGTCCGTCTTCTTGAGTGTGGCCTCACCGGCGGCCTTCGTCCTCTCGGGGAGCGTCTCCATGGACTCGGCCTTGGACACCTTGCTCCAGTCCTCGGCCTTCCCGCAGGCATCCTTGAAGCGGGCCCAGCCCTTGCGCTTGGCGCAGTCGGCCCCGCTGGCCTTGGGGCCCAGGCCCTCGGCCCCAGGCGCCTGCAGCCGGGCATGATCCAGCCCCGCCGGGGCGGCCGCCGGGAAGGCCACAGGCGTGGCAGGACTCTCTCGGACAGTGACGACGCTGGCCTTCGCCAGGCCGTGGTGGCTGTGCTCGGTGAGGACGCTGCCCTTCTCCACGTCCAGGTCATCCAAGTCCCGGCCGCCCCTCTCTGCGGCCAGCCTGGCCTCCTTCTGCTGGCGGAACCTCTGGAAGAGCCGCCGGACGGGGTGGTCGGGCGGCAAGATCAGGGGGGCCTCATTCTTCCGCTTCATGCGCTCCTCCTCCTCCCGTTTCACATCACTGATCTTCCGGAACACGATCTGCGGGGAGACACAGTGCAAGCCATGTTAACCCAGCTGTGGTGCCAGACCACCTGACCTGCCTCTTGAGAAACCTGTATGCAGGTCAGGAAGCAACAGTTAGAACTGGACATGGAACAACGGACTGTTTCAAAATTGGGAAAGGAATATGTCAATACTGTTTATTGTCACCCTGCTTATTTAACTTATATGCAGAGTACATCATGTGAAATGCCAGACTGGATGAAGCACAAGTGGAATCAAGATTTCAGGGAGAAATATCAATAACCTCAGATATGCAGATGACCCCACCTTTATGGCAGAAAGTGAAGAGGAACTAAAGAGCCTCTTGATGAAAGTGAAAGAGGAGAGTGAAAAAGCTGGCTTAAAACTCAACATTCAAAAAAAAAAAGAGCATCCGATTCCATCACTTCATGTCAAGTAGATGGGGAAACAATGAAAACAGTGATAGACTTTCTTTTCTTGGGCTCCAAAATCACTGCAGCCATGAAATTAAAAGATGCTTGCTCCTTGGAAGAAAAGCTATAACCTAGACAGCATACTAAAAAGTAGCAACATCACTGCTGACAAAAGTCCATCTGGCCAAAGCGGTGGTTTTTCTAGCAGTCATGTACAGATGTGAGAGTTGGACCATAAAGGAAGCTGAGTGCTGAAGAATTGATGCTTTTAAACTGTGGTGCTGGAGAAGACTCTCAAGACTCCCTTGGACTGCAAGGAGAGCCAACCAGTCCATCCTAAAGGAGGTCAGTCCTGGGTGTTCATTGGTAGGACTGATTTTGAAGCTGAAACTCCAATACTTTGGCCACCTGATGCGAAGAGCTGACTCACTGGAAAAGACCCTGATGCTGGGAGGGATTGGGGGCAGGAGGAGAAGGGGACGACAGAGGATGAGATGGCTGGATGGCATCACCAACTCGATGGACATGGGTTTGAGTGAACTCCGGGAGTGGGTGATGGACAGGGAGGCCTGGCGTGCTGCAGTCCATGGGGTTGCAAAGAGTCGGAGACTACTGAGCGACTGAACTGAAGACTGGTGCTAGAGAAGCCTCTTGAGAGTCCCCTGGACTGCAAGGAGATCAAACCAATCCATCCTAAAGGAAATCAGTCCTGAATATTCATTGGAAGGACTGATGATGAAGTTCCAATACTTTGACTACCTGATGTGAAGAACTGACTCATTGGAAAAGACCCTGATGCTGGGAAAGATTTAAGGTAGGATGAGAAGGTTGGATGACATGACTGACTCAATGGACATGAGTTTGAGCAAGCTCCTAGGAGACAGTGATGGACAGGGAAGCCTGGCGTGCTGCAGTCCATCGTTTTGCAGAGTCAGACAGGAATGGGCAACTGAACAACAGCACTGGTCCAGGTACCAGTGATGGGGTAAGTCTGGATCCTCCCTAGCCAGACAGTCCTGCCAGCCCACAGGAATGCCTGATGTGTTGGGCATGGGAGGCCCATGCTGAATCCTGAACAGTGTAGATGGGGAGACAGGATGCCCCAGGGCAGAGGAGGCTGCTGTGCCTCACTCATCTCTCTGGAGATCCCTCTGAAGGCTCACTGAGCAGTGGGGAGAGGCCTTAGTAGATAGTCTGGGAGCTGAACTGAATTGACACTGCAGATTGCAGGCCTTCCTGAGCAGTTGTTTTCAAGTTTATTTGAGAAGGTAATCCTTCTGGGAGCTGAGGTGAGTCAGCACCCTTGACTGCCTCTCCTGGGTTGCATTTCAGGAGGGCCTAGCCCCTCTCAAGCCCCAACCAGACCCAGGGAAGCAGAGTCCCCGTGACAGGGTCCCCACAGCACAGGGAGGGGAAAGACAGGCCTGGAGGGAGGTGAGCCACCTGGAGTCTTGACAGCACAGAGGATGGGAGTCCAGTAGCTTAAAAGGGCTTAGATTGCAGAGTAAAAACATTTATAAAATGTCGATTCTCAGTGGTTTGAGTAAATATAGAGACTGAGGTATGAATCATAGCAAACTGTGGATAAACCAAAAGAGATTTTGGTTTTAATTGAATTTAGACATATGTCCCCAATCTGAAACACACAAAGAGTAGAAAGAAAACTCTGCCACTGACCAGCTGTGTGACCTTGGGCAGGTCACGTCCTTCCTTGGCTGGACCAGATCAATAGTTCTCAAATCTAGCTGCACTTCAAAACCACGTGGAGGAGGAGGTGGTCTCTACTGAGGGAGACTTCCCCATGGCAGGGTCAGAAACTGGCATTTGCAGCAAGCTCCTGGGTGCTGCTGACCAGGCTCTCAGAACCCCAGGGCTGATGCCTGGTGAGGTCACTGTGCTGTCCTCCGTGTGTGTACCTGCTCATGCCTGAGTGTGGTCACACACCATCTCCGCGCCCTCCTCCCCTCCTCTGTGATGCTGAGACTGAGCTGGGCACAGAGTGGGGTCGTGGGAGACGAGGAGGAATGGCTCCAGTGAGCCCCCGTCCCTGAGGATGACTGAAAGGTGACTGACTGGCAGGCTTTGCAATCACTTATGCCACCTTTTTCCTCTGACTGGACAAAAGGCTGGTTTGCTGTCTGGGGTGGAGGACACCAAGCCAAGCAAACATGTGCTGAGCACCTTCTGTATGCAAGGCACATACCCATAACCACTCCATGACAGAGGAAGGCCAGGCCTTTTTGCCCAGAGCTTGAGTCTATGCTGGCATTGACTCAAGCCACTTAGAGGGACAGAGCAGCGTGGGGTCAGGAGGGAGGCCCACCCGAATGTCCCTAAAGGCCCTGGTGACGCTGGTCTCCTCATAGTTTCCTCAGCCGCCAGCCCCCTCCACCAGTAGCCCTGCCTGGTTTTATGACAGAGCATAAAGCATGAAGATTAATGAACTTGACCATTTAAGAAACTGAAAATGCAGAAAAACAAGCTGAAGATGAAGAGATATGACAAGGCTTTTTGAAAAGGCTGCTGCTTAACCCCCTCAAGATGGTCATTTCTGTTTCCTGTGGAATCAAATGCTGCATTTTTCTCTCAACAGCATCAGGAACATATGGTCCATGCAGACGCGGAGTCTCAGAGGGTGCAGGGCTCCCAAAGAGACCGAGGCCAGTCCAGGTCAGTAATCACTCCCTGAGCTAAGCCTGTGTGCTGCCGGCGCCTGGAGCTAGAAGGGAGGAAAGCACAGCACTGCGCTTGAGGCAGACTCGCAGCTGAAGTACAAGGAGCTGAGTTTCCCCGAGAAGGGCCGGGGCAGGGGGGCGCGCGGGGCAGGTGGAGTCACGTGAAGTGATGGGCAGCATGAGCACAAGTTGTGGATCCCAGGCAGGCCTAGGACCATGGTCCTCAAGCTTCAGTTTCTTCGTCCATGAAAGCCCTACTGGTTCCCTGGTGGCTCAGATGTAGAGAGTTTGCCTGCAATGCAGGAGACTAGGGTTGGGAGGGTCCCCTGGAGCAGGAAATGGCAACCCACTCCAGTACTGCTGCCTGGAAATCCCATGGACAGAGGAGCCAGGCGGGCTACAGTCCACGCGGTTGCCCAGAATCCAGCATGACTGAGCACCTGACACTTAGTATCATGAGGATGAAGTTGGATAACAAAAGAGTCTTAGAAAGAGCTCTTGACATTCAGCAGTCGCTGNGGGCAGGTGGAGTCACGTGAAGTGATGGGCAGCATGAGCACAAGTTGTGGATCCCAGGCAGGCCTAGGACCATGGTCCTCAAGCTTCAGTTTCTTCGTCCGTGAAAGCCCTACTGGTTCCCTGGTGGCTCAGATGTAGAGAGTTTGCCTGCAATGCAGGAGACTAGGGTTGGGAAGGTCCCCTGGAGCAGGAAATGGCAACCCACTCCAGTACTGCTGCCTGGAAATCCCACGGACAGAGGAGCCAGGTGGGCTACAGTCCACGCGGTTGCCCAGAATCCAGCATGACTGAGCACCTGACACTTAGTATCATGAGGATGAAGTTGGATAACAAAAGAGTCTTAGAAAGAGCTCTTGACATTCAGCAGTCGCTGAGTAAATGTATTATGTATCATTCATTGTGGGGGCAACCCTTGAGATGATTCTAGAAGGATGAGTTGGAATTAGGAATAAAAGGTGAAAGACTTGGGCAAAGGTGTTCACATGGGAAACAGCGCATGTACTGACACAAAGGTAGAAAGCCCACCCAGCAGAGAGCCGTGTCTTCGTGGGAGCAGTACCAGTGGGAGGAGACGACTTTATTCAATGTTTGATGATGTGCGCTATCTCGCGTCATCCTTGCAGCAGCCCCAGCAGGTGGGGACAACCATCCTCATTATTAAATGAAAAAACCAAGCTTAGAAAGGGAAGCTGACCACCTAAGGGCACTCACAGAGTGGAGCTAAGACACAAACCCTGGCCATCTGAGCCCCCATCGTACCCATGTTCTGAGTCGTTCAACTAGGGACATGCCTTGGTTTTAGGGAAAAGGGTGATTTTTCTCTCGGATGTGTTGATTAACTCCATCCCTGCCCCACCACCTCTCTTGTAGTTTCTTTTACTATCTGTCCATCAGCAAGCTCTCTAAAGAATTCAGGGACAGCACTGTGAAGCAGAGGGATCTGGCCAGGGGGTGGTGAGAGACCGTGAAGCTGAGGATCTCAAAGAATCTAAGAGGAGGACTCACTAGGTATATTAGAACCTATTAGTGTGGTTCTTGACTTCACGGGAGAGCCAGGTTTGGAGTGGTTAAGGTGAGAAGACCTGTGAGGACACAGGAGCTGAGTATTTTGGTTCCTGGGAAAATCTTGCCTCCCTGGAGAGTCCACCAGGTACCCTCAGGGCATGGCCCCAGGTAGGAGGAGCAGGAGTCCCGGTGGATTTTGTCCACAGAGAATCTAGAGACCAGCGGTCCTCTGAGTCCGTGGCACCCAGAGTGCAGCTCACAGGCCAGCCCCTCCCATGCACCATCTGCAGTTTCTCAGGCATCAATCAAGAATGACCTTGTCAGACTCCTTAGTGACATCCTGTAAGGACTGGCATCATCTCTCTCACTCTTTTAAGGGCCCCCACTAACAGCAAGAGGATCAGCAAAGTCTTCTGTGGACAGACTAGCCTGGGTCTGTTCATCTGTCTTCAGGAAGGCTCAAACCCGGGAGTAACGAGGACCCCTTCTTCCTAATGCCTCCAAGCGAAGGAGATGCACCCTTGTTTGCTGCTCAGAGAAGAGAGACTACTGTGGTGTGGTGTCACCGGCCTCAGGTGTTTTCACTGAGGCCATGCTTCTCATTCTCTTTCTCACTTTGTGAATTACAGGCATCAGAAGATATGTCCACCCAAACCTCATGATGTGATGTTGTTTGGGCTTAGGGTCTTTGCAGATGTAATAAGGTAAGGATGTTGAGGTGAGATCACTCTGCATCAGGCTGTGCCCTAAATCCAAGCATGAGCATCCTTCCAAGAGATAGAAAAGAGAAGACATAAAACAGAGCAAAGGCCACATGAAGACGAAGGTAGACATTAGAGTTTTGTATTTAGCTACATCACTTTGCCAACAAAGGTGCATTTAGAAAAAGCTATGGTTTTTCCAGTAGTCATGTATGGATGTGAGAGTTGGACCATAAAGAAAGCTGAGCACCAAAGAACTGATGCTTTTGAACTGCAGTGATGGAGAAGACTCTTGAGAGTCCCTTGAACAGCAAGGAGATCAAGCCAGTCAATCCTAAAGGAAATCAACCCTGAATAGTCATTGGTAGGACTGACACCGAAGCTCCAATACTGTGGCCACCTGATGTGAAGAGCTGATTCACTGGAAAAGACCCTGATGCTGAGAAAGATTGAGGGCAGGAGGAGAAGGGGCGACAGAGGATAAGATGGTTGGATGGCACTATCAACTCAATGAACATGAGTTTGAACAAGCTTCAGGAGATAGTGTAGGACAGGGAAGCCTGGAGGACTGCAGTCCATGGGGTCACAAAGAGTCAGACACGACTGAGTAACAACAGTTTAGCTACCAGCCAAGAAATGCCATGGACTGCTGCTCACAGCCTCCAGGAGGGGCCAACTCTACAGACACCTTGGTTCAAGTGTCCATCCTCCACACAGAGAATATATGTGTTGTTTTAAGCCACCCAGGTTGAGATAATTTGTAGTAACAGCCCTAAGACTGAATTCCTATACAACTTCTTCTTATTCCCATCCCCTGAGTGTAATCTTCCCCCAAAGCCCTGCCCTGTTCTGTGCTCCATGAGGTCTTTCTGCTTCAGTGCCCACCTCACCATCGTGCAGCTCAGAGCCAGCAGAGGTGCTGAAAAGACTGGTACAAGCACCCTCCCTGCTGGAACCCTGAGGATATTTCTTGTTCTTTCTAGGCTTCAGTTGTCTTATTGACAAAACTTCTTTCTTTTAGCCTTGCTGCAGTGATGTGATAAAATGACATTTGTGAGAAACCTCTCCCTCCCTTCACATTCACAAGCAATGCTGTTTTTCACTCCAGCCCCAGCTCTAAACCTGAATCTTACCATGTAGAGCATGGCTGTATCATTGCCTCATTGACCCCTCAACCTCCACTCTCCTAGCCACCCATCTTTCCTGTGTGTGAGTGAAGCCACCAGTCAGGCAGGAGGAAATGAGGAGCTGGGGACAAGCCCCCCCCATCAAAGATGCTCCAGGATTAAGACAAGTGGACCAGTGTTTATCCTCCAGCACTCCCTCAACAATGCCTCCCTCCTGTCTAGGGAAGCACTAATCGTGACCTGTGAAATGAAGTTAACACTACTGTTTCATGATTCCACAGGAAAAATTAAAAGTGGAAGATGCTCAGAACTAGGACAAATAATCCTAAAATTTATATGGAACCACAAAAGACCCCAGATTGTCAAAGCAATCCTTAGGAAAAAGAACAAAGCTGAAGGCATAACTCTTCAGGCCTTCCTTCACACGATGCTACAAAGTCACAGTAATCATAGTGTTGCCACGAAAACAGATATATAGATCAATGGAACATAATAGCACAGAAACCCACACACCTATAGTCATCTATAAAAAGAATATACAACAGAGAAAAGACAGACTCTTCAGCAAGTGGTGTTGGGAAAGCTGGACAGCCACTTCTGAATCAATGAAATCAGACCATTCCCTCACATCATACGCAAAAAGGTTTAAAGACCTAAATATAAGACATGTCATAAAATTCCTAGAAGAGAACATAGGCAAAACATTCTCAGGATATAAATTTTAGCAATATTTTCTTAGATAAGTCTCCCAAGGCAAAAGAAAAAAATAAATGGGACCTAATGAAACTTAAAACCTTTTGCAGATTAAAGGAAACCAACAAAATGAAAAGACAACTTATATAATGGGAGAAAATATTTGCAAATGAGGCAACTGGCGAAAGCCATCATCTCACACCTGTCAGAATGGCTTCATCAAAAAGGCTACAAGTAATAAATGCTGGAGAGGGTGTGGGAAAAAGGGGACCCTCCTACACTGTTAGTGGGAATGTAAATTGGTGCAGTCACTATTGAAAACAGTATGGAGGTTCCTTTAAAAGTAGAACCACTATATCTAGTAATCCAACTTCTGAACATATATCCAGAGAAGACCATAATTTGAAAAAATACTTGCATCCCAGTATTCATAGCAGCACTATTTATAGCAGCCAATACATGGAAACTACCCAAGAGCCCATCAGCAGATGACTGGGTAAAAATACATGGCATATAATATATATACTGGAATATTATTCAGCCATAGAAAGGACAAAATATTGATATTTTCAGCAACATAGGTGGGCTTAGAGAATATCATTCAGTGAAGTCAGGCATAAACATTATCTGATATCATTTATATTGTGGAATCTAAAAATTGAATCTACATACAAAATAGAGACTCACATAGGAAAGAAACTCATGATCCCCAAAGGGGAAAGGGAGGTAGGTGAGGGATAAATTAAGAGTTTGGGATCAACAGACACAAAGTATTATATATAAAATAGATAAGCAACAGGGTTTACTGTATATATCACAAAGGGCTGGCTATATTCAATATCCTAGAATAAGCAATAATGGAAAATAATTGAAAAAATATATAACTGAATCATTTTGCTGTACATCTGAAGCTAACATAACCTTGTAAATCAACTATTAAAAAAGCAGAAGATGACTTGTGACTTGAAAAACTAAAATCCACCATATACTTCTCTGCCTAAACATTTAGCCCACTCCCAACCACTTCCTTCAACCTATACTCCTGCACAGACCTGCTCACCACAGCTCTGGAAAGTTGGGACCACATTTATCTCCACCCTAAGCATAGACTTCTGAATATTCTTTTTGCCTCTGATCTCAGATAGAGGGAAATGGAAAGTAGGGGTATTTGTCTTGGAAACAGCAGCAAAGGGAACCCTAAGGCAGGGGAGCCAGTGTGGGCACTGAAGGTTGACTTTTTTTTTCTACTTTAAAAACTTTTATATTGGAGTATAATTGATTTCCTATGTTGTGTTAGTTTCAAGTGTATACCACAGTGACTCAATTGTGTGTGTGTATATACTCTTTTTCAAATTACTTTCCCATGTAGGTTATTACAGAACATTGAGTAGAGTTCTTTGTGCCATACAGTAGGTCCTTGTTGGTGAGTCGGACACGACTGAACTGAACTGAGTGTATGCACATTAATCCTATCCTCCTAATTTATCTCTCCCTCTCACCCTTCCCCTTTGGTAACTGTAAGTTTGTTTTTTAAGTCCATAAGTCTGTTTTTTTTGTAAATATGTTCATTTGTATCATTTTTTAACAAATAAGTGATCATATGTGCTTAGTCGCTCAGTTGTGTCCAACTCTGCAACCCCATGGACTGTAGTCTACCAGGCTCCTCTGTCCATGGGGATTCTCTAGCCAGGGATACTGGAGTGGGTTGCCATGCCCTCTTCCAGGGGATCTTCCCGACCCAGGGACTGAACCCTGTTCTCCTCCATTGCAGGTGGATTCTTTACCATCTGAGCCACAGGGAAGCCCTGATATCATATGCTATTTGTCTTTCTCTGACTCGTGCACGTTGACATTTCACTGCCACCACTTCACATATGATCACTCTACCATGTTTCCACTCCCTTCCTCAGCTGAACCTTCAACAAGAAAAGTAGCCAATACCAAGCAGGCACTCGACGAAGCACCAGATATTGGGCTAAACACTTTGTTTGCATCAGTAACCCACTCGTCACCACCACCCAGTGACATGGACAGGGAAGTCACTCACCCAGGCAAGTCTGCACAAAATCAACACACAGAAATCCCTTGCATTCTTATACACTAATAATGAGAAAATAGAGAAATTAAGGAAACAATTCCATTCGCCCTTGCAACGAAAAGAACAAAATACTTAGGAATATATCACCTAAAGAAACTAAAGACCTATATATAGAAAACTATAAAACACTGGTGAAAGAAATCAAGGAGGACAGTAATAGATGGAGAAATATACCATGTTCATGGATCGGAAGAATCAGTATAGTGAAAATGAGTGTACTACCCAAAGCAATCTATAGATTCAATGCAATCCCTATCAAGCTGCTGCTGCTACTAAGTCGCTTCAGTCGTGTCCAACTCTGTGTGACCCCATAGACGGCAGCCCACCAGGCTCCGTGATCCCTGGGATTCTCCAGGCAAGAACACTGGAGTGGGTTGCCATTTCCTTCTCCACCTATCAAGCTACCAACAGTATTTTTCACAGAGCTAGAACAAATAATTTCACAATTTGTATGGAAATACAAAAAGCCTCAAATAGCCAAAGCAATCTTGAGAAAGAAGAATGGAACTGGAGGAATCAACCTGCCTGACTTCAAGCTCTACTACAAAGCCACAGTCATCAAGACAGTATGGTACTGGCNATAAATGCTGGAGAGGGTGTGGAGAAAAGGGAACCCTCTTACACTGTTGGTGGGAATGCAAACTAGTGCAGCCACTATGGAGAACAGTGTGGAGATTCCTTAAAAAACTGGAAATAGAACTGCCTTATGACCCAGCAATCCCACTGCTGGGATGTCCATCAGCAGATGAATGGATAAGAAAGCAGTGGTACATATACACAATGGAGTGTTACTCAGCCATTAAAAAGAATACATTGGAATCAGTTCTAATGAGGTGGATGAAACTGGAGCCCATTATACAGAGTGAAGTAAGCCAGAAAGAAAAACACCAATACAGTATATTAACACATATATATGGAATTTAGAAAGATGGTAACAATAACCCTATATGTGAGACAGCAAAAGAGACACAGATATATAGAACAGTCTTTTGGACTCTGATTTGGGAGAATGGCATTGAAACGTCTAATATCATATGTGAAATGAATCGCCAGTCCAGGTTCGATGCAGGATACAGGATGCTCGGGGCTGGAGCACTGGGACGACCCAGACGGATGGTACAGGGAGGGAGGGGGGAGGGGGGTTCAGGATGGGGAACACGTGTACACCCGTGGCGGATTCATGTTGACGTGTGGCAAAACCAATACAGTATGGTAATTAGCCTCCAATTAAAATAAACATATTAAATATTATGACCTACAAAAAATAAAAATAGGCAGAGGACTTGAATAGACATTTTTCCCAAAGAAGACATACAGATGGCCAAGATGCACAGGGAAAGATGCTCAATATTGTTAATCAACAGAGATGCATATCAAAGTATCACCTCACACCTATCAGAATGGCTATTATAAAAAAAAAGACAAGAAATAACAAGTATTGGGCAGGATGTGGAGAAAAGAGAATCTTTGTGCCCCATTGGTGGGAATGTAAATTGTTGCAGCCACTATGGAAAACAATACTGAGACTCCTCAAAAAATTAAAACAGAGCTACCATATGACCTGGCAATTCCATTTCTGGGGTTTTAGCCAAAGAAAATGAAGACACTAATTTGAAAAGATATATGCACACTAGTGTTTACAGTTCAGAGCAGCATTACTTACAATGGCCACAATATGGAAGCAGCCTAAGTATCCATTGATGGATGAATGCATAAATAAGATGGGGGACACACACAATGGAATACTACTTAGTCATTAAGAAAATAATGAAATCTTGCCATTTTTCAGCAACATGGGTGGACCTTGAGAGTATTATGCTAAATAAGTCAGAGGAAAACAAATAGTGTATGATTTCACTAACGTGGGATCTAAAAAATAAGACAATGAATAATCAAGATAAAACTCACAGATACAGAGAACAGATTTCTGGTTTCCAAGAGGATAGTATTGGGGAGTGGGTGAAATAGGTTAAGGGGACAGATGCTTAAACTAGTCATGGGATATAATGTACAGCATGGTGACTATAATCAATAATATTATTTGGCAAATTTGAAAATTTCTCTCATCACACACACCAAAAAAAGTTTGTAATTTTGTATGGTGACAGATGGTAACTAGACTTATTGTGGTGATAATTTCACACTGTATACAAATATCAAATCATTATGTTGTACAGCTGAAACTAATGGGATATTGTATGTCAATTATGCTTCAATTTAAAAAAGATGATAATTCCACTCAAAGTAATCTATGGAATAAAATAATGTACCCTAAAAGTCATATATTCTCAAGGCATTCTGAATAGCCAAAACTATCTTGAAAAAGGAAAGCAAAGTTGGAGGTCTCATGCATGTGTGCATGCTAAGTCTCTTCAGTCATATCCTACTCTGTGCGACCCCATGGACTGTAGTCCTCCAGGCTCTTCTGTCCCTGGGATTCTCCAGGCAAGAGTACTGGAGTGGGTTGCCATGCCCTCCACCAGGGGATTTTCCCAACCCAGGGATGGAACCCATGTCTCTTATGTCTCCTGCATTGGTAGGCAAGTTCTTTAGCGCTACCATCCCCTGGTTAGACTTGGAGGTCTCATACTTCTAATATAAAATCTTACTACAGTGCTACAGTAATCAGAATAGTGTGGCACTGGCAGAAGGACAGATTTATAGAACTACAAATAGAACAGAGAATCTAGAAATAAGCCCTCATCTACAGAGTTAATTATTTTTGACATGCTTGCAAATGCAGGAGATGTAAGAGACATGGGTTTGATCCCTGGGTCAGGAAGATTCCCTGGAGGAGGGAGGGCATGGCAACCCACTCCAGTATTCTTGCCCGGAGAATCCCATGGACAGAGGAGCCTGGCAGGTTATGGTCCATAGAGTTGCAAAGAGTTGAACATGACTGAATTAATTGAATAGTTAATTATTTTTGACAAAGGTTCCTAGGAAGGACAGTCTTCATCAAATGATGCTCAGAGAAATGGATATCCATACGCAAAACAGTGAAGTCAAACCCCTTCCTTAAACTACATACAAAAATTAACTCAAAGAAGATCACAGATCTAAATGTAAGAGGTAAAGCCATAAAATTGTTTGAATTTTATGTTAGGAGAAAACATATGGAAAAATGTTCACAATATTGATTTGGCAATGATTTTTTTAGCCATGAAAATGAAAGCATATGGAATAGAAGAAAAAATAGGTAAATTTGACTTTATCAAAATTAAATATGCTTGTGCCTCAAAGGATACAATTGAGAGAATGAAAAGAGAATTCACAGAATGGGAGAAAATACTCCTAAGTCACATATCTGATAAGGATTTAATATCCAGAATATATAAAGAATTCCTATCACTCAACAAGAAAATGCAAGCCATCCAATTAAAAAGATGCAAATGACTTAGATATTTCTCAAAACATACAAATGGCCATGAGCATATGAAAAGGTATTTAACAGCATATGTCATGGGCAAAGCAAATGAAAATCATGAGAGACCACTTCATATCCCTTAGGATATGTTGTGCTGTATTTAGTTACTTAGTCATGTCTGACTCTTTGCGACCCCATGAGCTGTAACCCACCAGGCTCCTCTGTTCATGGACTTCTCCAGGCATGAATACTGGAATGGGTTGCCATGCCCTCCTCCAGGGGATCTTCTCAACCCAGGGATCGAACCCAAGTCTCCTGCATTGCAGGTGGATTCTTTACTATCTGACCCACCAGGGAAGCCCAAGAATACTGGAGTGGGTTGCCATCCTTTCTCCAGGGAATCTTCCCCACCCAGTAATTGAACCAGGGTCTCCTGCATTGCAGGCAGATTCTTTACCGGGTGAGCTATGAGGGAAGCCCCTCTTTTAGGATTGTTATTAACTTAAAAAACAGAAAATAATTCATTCTGACAAGGATGTGGAGAGATTCAAACTCTTCATACACTGCTGCATCCTCTATGGAAAACCATTCGTCAGTTCCTCAAAAAGCTATCACAGAATTACTATGTAATCCAGCAGTTCCACTCCCAGATGTTAATATAAATAAGAGGAACTGAAAGCAAGCACTTGAACAGGTACACCAGTACTCAAATGCAGTATTATTCACTGTACCCAAAAGGAGGAAATGACCCAAATGGCAATCAAATTAATGGATAAACAAAATGTGATATATGCATAAAATGGAATGCTAGTCAATCATGAAAAAGAATGAAGTTCTGATCCTTCTAAAAATGGCTGAACCATGAAGACACTATGCTGAGATTAGCCAGACACACACACAAAAGATATCATATAATTCCACTTACATGAAGTACCTGTCATAAACAAATTTATAGAGACAAAAAGTATATTAGAGGCTACCAGGGCTGTGGGGAATGGGAGTTATTGCTTAATGGTTACTGAGTTTTTGTTTGGAATAATGAAAAATAATGGAAATAGATAATAGTAATTGTTGCATGTACATGTAATTAATGGCACTGAATTATGCACTTAAAAAAATGAAAGATGCTCAGCAAAGGAAACAATAAACAAAATGAAAAGACAGCCAACAGATGGGGAGAAAATATTCGCAAGTGATGTGACGAAGGGATTAGTCTCCAAAATCCACAAATAGCTCACGAAGTACAACATCATCAAAACAAACAACCCAATCAAAAAATGGGCGGAAGTCCTAAATAGACCTTTCTCCACAGGAAGACATACAGATGGCTAAGAAGCACATGAAAAGATGATTAACATCGCTAATTAATCAAAAGTACACTGAGATATCACCTCACTTTAGTCCAAATAGCTATTGTCAAAAAAATCCACAAACAATAAATGCTGGTGAGGGTGTGGAGAGAAGGGAACCCTTCTACACCATCGGTAGGAATGTACGTTGATACAGTCACTATGAAGAACAATATGGAAGTTCCTTAAAAAGTAAAAATAGAGCTACCATTTGACCCTGCAGTCCCATCCTGAGCAATGTCTGGAGAGAAACATGGTCTGAAAGGATACAGCACCCCAGTGTTCATTGCCACACTGTTCACAGTAGCCAAGACATGGAAGCAACAGAAATGTCCATCCACAGAGGAACAGGTAAAGATGACATGGCCCATGCATACAATGGGATATCACTCGGTCATCGAAAAGAACGAAACCATGCCATTTGCAGCAACATGGAGAGACCTAGAGAGTGTCACACTGAGTGAAGTCAGCAAAGCAGAAACAGACTACAGAGCAAAGGAACTCATGGTTGCTGGCGCGAAGGATGGGGTGAGGGATAGGAAGTTTGGGATGGACAGGTACACTCTATTTAAAACGGGTAACCAACAAGGACCTACTGTAGAGCACAGGGAACTCTGCTCAGTGTTATGTGCTAGTCTGGATGGGAGGGGAGTTTGGGGGAGGATGGATGCATGGGTATTTATGGCTGAGTCCCTTTGCTGTCCACCTGAACCTATCACATGGGTAGTCGGCTGTACTCCAAAATAAAACACTTTTTTAAAAATGAAAGAAAAAATGTCAACGCATCCCACCCCCACCTTGAATTCCACCTCTCTGAGAACCAGTGCCCTAGCCTAGAAATAAAGACAGACCCTGGGAGACAGAGCAAGACTGCTCTGGGCACATATTTTGCATCCTTGTTGAGAGGCCATGCGCGTGTACATACTTACGCACATATCCTCAGGAGACAGGCTACGCCTGCTCAGTGCCTGTATCCCAGCTGCACACACACAGCCCCTCACCCTCCCTGGCTATGCCAGTCCTCTGACCCTCTGAGCTTCCCACCTGGGCACCAGGTATCACTCTCCCCACTTCCCAGTCCTGAGTTCCATCCTGGGCAGAGGCCTGGGGAGCTGGACCTGAGGACAAAAATAGCTCTGCTGGTGATTTCCGTCTGTACTGCCTGAGCCCTGAGACTGCAGGGCATGTGCAGGTGCGAAAGAGAGCCACACCCTGTCCCCCAGGTAAGAACTCTCAGCTGGGGGGTCTGTGGCTGTAGGTACCCTAGCATGCATTGGGCCTGGGTCATCTAGCCCCTTCTTCTGATGTCAGGCCCCATAGAATCACCCCTGGAGCTGGACCACCCCAACCTCAACCCCAGACCTTGGCAGAAGAGCAGCCTGGGGCCTTCCATGCTCAGGACTTCCTTTCTTAGGAAGGAAGACTTCCTTTCCTTCTCCAGAATTCCTTGTCCTGCTTTTAAACCTCATGTTCTGCCTTACAGAGAGATGACATCCCCCCACCCCACCCCATCCCCAAACCTCATTCCACAAGGAAATAGCTCTGAGCAGCCATTCAAAAAAAGCCTTTGCTGAGTATGTGAGATGGTCAGCCCCACCTTTAAAGAAAGCAGAGACAGCCTTCCTTGGGAGCTGATGGTCCAGGGGCTTTACTGGCCTGAGCGGATCTGAGGCAGCTGCATTTTACAGGGAGAATGAGAAAGGGTGGGTGGGGGGCTGGAAGCTTCTCCCCATGGTCCTGGAGACAGATGAGACCCTGTGTATCTACCCTACTCCCACAATCCACAGCAGCCCATCTGACTCTCCTCCCCAACTGAGCACCCCCAAGCCAAGCTCTGCCCCAGAGCTCTGGAGACAAGCCCTGGGGTGTCCCTCCTCAGACCTCCCAGCACCAGGCATGTAGCATCCTTCCTTGGAGGTCTGGCACCAGCTGCATGAAGCATCCCTTCCAGAAACGGGGCCCCCCTCTGGCCTCCCAGGATTTGACAGTGCCACATTTTCCTGCCCCCATCTCTGGGAAGGGGAGCTGCTGCTTCTAGTTGTTAATCTTTGAGCATCTTCGGCTTTTCATTTTTGCTCTTTCACCAATTTCCTCATTCAAATTCTCTCAAGAAACTGAGTGCAGTCTCAACAAACAAAAAACCTAACTATATGCCGCTTTCAAGAGATGTATTTTGAATATAATGATGTTACATAAAGATGGCTTCCCTGGTGGCTCAGAGGTTAAAGCGTCTGCCTACGATGCGGGAGACCTGGGTTCGATCCCTGGGTTGGGAAGATCCCCTGGAGAAGGAAATGGCAACCCACTTCAGTACTCTTGCCTGGAGAATCCCATGGACGGAGGAGCCTGGTGGGCTACAGTTCATGGGATCGCAAAGAGTCGGACACGACTGAGCGACTTCACTACTATCACTACTAAAGATGAAAAGGATGGAAAGAGATATACTGTGTAAACAATAAAGTTGATGTAATACTAACATCGGACGAAAAGATGTTAAAGCAAGCAGTATTGAATATACGGACAGAGGAGCCTGGCAGGCTACAGTCCATGGGGTCGCATGACTTAGCAACTAAACCACCACCATTATCAAAAATAAATATTATACCCTTATCGAAAAAGAAAAAAACTGTCATTTTGTTTTCCTGATTGAACCATCATTGATGGGGGGAGGGGCGGGGGGAAGCCCTGAAGGGAGAAAGTTCGAGTTGAAACCTCACCACATATGAGACAGAGGAACTTGAACCCCTACCTGGTGACCCACAGCCTCTGTTTTGTTCACCCCAGGCTGCCAGTGGGGGCTGGGGCAGGGACCCTGGGTAATGTCACATTTGTCAGCATCCTTGGCACTTTTGTTTCTCTCTCGAGCCTGTGAGGGTGACTTTGCTGCTTCTCTTCTCTACAACACAGGGTCCCCTCCGTCGGCACTCAGTCTAACATCGTCATCAATAAAATCTACTCTTTCTAGTTTCTGGCGAGCAGTGTGCAGCGAGGCCTGTGCGGGGAAGGCAGAGGCAGATTTTTATCCAAGTCTGTTTTTGGAGGAACCATCCCTTGGGCAGCTGTGTCCCTGGGTGAAGATGTGTGATTCACAGTCTTCTACTGAGCCAAGCCCAGTGGTAAGCCTTTACATGCCTTAGCTTTCACCCACAAGCCATGAAGCTGGAACTATTATTGGCCCTCTTTCAAAGGTGAGGAGCTCCGGCTCAGGCAGGGTAAGTCCTCTGCTGACACTTTACTCAGCTAACCAGGACCAGAACCCAAACTCGGTCACCGGAGCTGGGATCCCTGCAGATTCCAGAGTGAAGGCGCCTTGGGGAGGGCAGAGGTTCGAGCTCCTCTGCTTTGTAACATAGGCGGGGACAGTCTCCAGAGGGCTGAGCACCTGGGGGGCTAGCAGGACTTTCCTGGTAGACTGGACACAAGAAACATGGCAGGATACCTACTTGCACCAGGCTTTGAGCATGTTCTGGGCTAAGCACCTAACCCTAACCCCTGAGGATTAATGAGGTCATGATAAAGGAGGACCAACATCAATTAACCAGACCCAGTACTGCCTGCTGCACTGGGGCCCGGCTCCAGCCCTGGGGGCTGAGAAGTCAGTTCAGCCCTCAGGAGCATCCCTCTGCCTCTCCATAAGGCCCTTTAGCCTAATGCAGTCATAGCGTGTGTTTATTTCAATCCCAGAGGACTCCTCATTCCTAGCGAGCAAATGCAATCATTTGTCTCCTAAACTGCACATTCGCACAAAATTACAGAATGCACGTTGGCACTGCAGTCACTCACTGCCATAGGGTAGGGGTCACTCTCCTTCTGGCCCACAGATCTGTGCAGAGCTCAGGGACCAGCTTCTCACCAAAGAGGCCTGGCCACACAATCTGCTAAATGCCATCTTTTCCAAGGACCTTCATCTTGCTCCCATCTGCCACACCCCCACACCAGGCAAGGCTGTTCCCGGTAGAGTAATGCCCTTCAAGGCATCTGGGGAAGTGATGTTTTAATTTTCAGGAATCAGTTAATTAGGGGGCTTGCGGGGCATGTCAAGTGGTGACATCATTTCCATACCCTTTCCTCTGCATTTTCTTTCACACGATATTACAAGCCCATGGTGCATGGATAGTGTGCAGACTATTTCTCTCCTCCTTTTGATATCCAGATGACAGGAGCTGGTCCCGAATCCCATGCAGGGTAGGAAGGCTGGCTGGTTGGGCTGCAGAATCGGCCTTCAGTTCCTTCAGTTTCGCAACATTTCTCTGATGAAACTTTCACTGTAGGGACAACTTTCGGCGTTTGAGCCGACCCAGAAGCTGACTGTCTGGACAACTTGTCATTCCCTTCTCATGTCTATATCAGCCCACAGGCTTGAAGCAAGGATGTCTGCGGTATTCTTGGGATTCCTTGGGGAGGGTAATTGGGGGTGGAGTGTAAGTGCTGCAAACTGGCCCCACTTTGCTATGACTACCCAGGGCTGGTGCCTCCCACAGCTTAGCCTGTGGGAAATCTCCTGCGAGCAAGAAAGGGGCCGCGGGGCCCGGAGGAGGTGGGGGAAGTGAGCCTGGAGGATGCCTGCTCCCTCTTAGGAGGAACCGGGCACCTGGGATGGATAGAGGCCCAAAGAGACGGACAGACAGAACAGAACAGAGCAAGAGAGGGAGAGAAGAAGAGAAAGATGAGAAGCCTTTGCAGAAGAACCTCGCAGAGAGGACCAAAGAAGAAACCACTGGAGAAAAGGCAGAGAAGAGAAGGCACCGAGGCATCAAGATGGCAGAGAAATGCACTTTCATTTACCCAGTCCACGAAGCGGAGAGGCAGGAGCTGCACACCGAGAGGGGACCCAGAATCATTTGATAATGACAGCGGCCAGCAGCCACTGCATGCTCCCTGTGTATCAGCTGTGGGTCTCACACTTTGCATACATGATTTCAATGAATCCAAGTAACCCTACTGTCAGGGGAAGCGCACTGACCTAAACCTCCCCACTCCTACCCCTTACTGGCCAGGCACCACAGTAACCATTTGCATGAGTTATTTTAGGGCAGGAGGTCCTGGCAGGGAAGACGGAACTAATAAGCCACCACCAACCAGAAGAGTTCGGGAAAGGTCAAAAGGAGACTCCATATGTCCCTCCATCTCCTAGAATCCTCCGCACTGGCGTCCATCTTGGCTGAGTGTTGCACGCGCCACCAGGAAGCACCCTGAGTCAGAAGGATTGGCCAGAGACAACCCGGAAACTAAGCCCATCACCATAAAACCCGGGACTGCAAGCCATGTGGAAGTTCTCCTGGGTTCCCTTACCCCTGTTCTCCACTTTGACGCCCCTTCCCAATAAAGGCTCTTGCTTTGTCCACACACGTCTCCTCGGACAACTCATTTCTGAGTGTTAGACAAGAGTCCACTCTCGGGCCCTGGACGGGTCTCTCTTCCTACAACAGATTGAGGTAGCTGCTATTATCATCCCATTATTCAGATGAGGAAGCTGAGGCTGAGAGAGGGTACACAGTGAGTGAGGGGCAAGCTCAGGCTTGTCTGACCCCTGAGGCTGTGGGCTGTAGCATCTGCCAATCTTCCAGCTTGAGCCCCCTCCACGGGGCACAGTCAGCTGTTCTGTCCTCCTTGATTCTCACTGGGAGAAGAAAACACCTTTATTTGAAAATGCAGCTCATTTTCCTTCTTATCAGTCTTACCCATAGCCTGCTGTGTAACAAATCAATGCAGGTAAGCTTAAGTCTTGTCAACAAAAGCTGATTGCCATATCAGCAAACAAAGGATGGTGTAGTTGTCAACCATTATAGCTNTGCCCCCACAGTGAGACCTTTATGGAACTCAGGATGAGAAAGCACAGGATGCTGGCTCAGAGAGCTGAGGTGCAGATCAAAGGGATGATTTCACCGAGCCTAGACTCTTGCATCTTCCCATACATGTACATAGAAAAGAGCTAAATTCATTAAGATGTCTGGTTTTCTTTAATTAACAGTAAGAGATCAAATTGCCAACATCTGCTGGATCATCGAAAAAGCAAGAGAGTTCCAGAAAAACATCTATTTCTGCTTTATTGACTNAGTCCATTCTGAAGGAAATCAACCCTGGGATTTCTTTGGAAGGAATGATGCTAAAGCTGAAACTCCAGTACTTTGGCCACCTCATGCGAAGAGTTGACTCATTGGAAAAGACTCTGATGCTGGGAGGGGTTGGGGGCAGGTGGAGAAGGGGACAACTGAGGATGAGATGGCTGGATGGCATCACTGACTTGATGGACGTGAGTTTGAGTTAACTCTGGAAGTTGGTGATGGACAAGGAGGCCTGGCGTGCTGCAATTCATGGGGTCGGAAAGAGTCGGACACAACTGAGCGACTGAACTGAACTGAATCTTTTGATACCAAGTCTTTGTTGCAAAAACTCTATTATCCTGACTCCTCCTCTGCCTCTTTGGAGCAGTCCCTTCGAGCTATCTGAGCGGCATTCCAGGTTTAAGTCCTCAGTTTTGTCTGCAAAATAAAACACTATTCTCAACTTCTTGGTTGTGTGTTTTTGTTTTTTTTCAATCAAGAGTCTCCAGGCCAGAGCTCTACCTGTGCTCTCTGGACCCTCTTCTCCCAAAGCAGGTCTCTCTGCCATTTTTATACTCAGTATAAAGAGAACAACATGCTTCTTGGGGTGGGCATGTGTATTAAAGGAGATCTAAAGGGGCTTCCCCGGTGGCTCAGTGGTGAACAACTTGCCTGCAAGGCAGGAGTTGCAGGAGACACAGGTTCAATCCCTGGTTTGGGAAGATCCCTGGAGGAGGGCATGGCAACCCACTCCAGTATTCTGGCCTGGAGAATCCCATGGACAGAAGAGCCTGGCAGGCTACAGTCCATGGGGTTGCAAAGAGTCAAACATGACTGAAGCAACTTAGCACACACACAATGTATACCCAGCATTCCCATGCCCAGTAAGTGCAGCTCCCACCCAAGGACGCCCTGGATTTGGACGTGTAATAGTCCATTCTTAGGCTAAACCTGTCATCTTGGGCTTGTGTTCCTGGTCTCTCATTTTGCTGTAAACAGTCCCCTCCCCAAAGCAGAAAGGTGCAGGTCAGCACCTAAGATGAGCCACAGGAATCCAGGAGCCAGACAGGGGGCTCACGTTCAGAGACGGAGCTCCAGGGAAGCAGTGCAGACGGTACCCCCATCAGCAGACAGCTCTGTGAGAGATGGGGCCCTCCACTCCACCACTGACAAGACTGCCAATCACTGATGCCCCACTGTCAGCTTAAGGAGGCAACTCCTGGGCAGGGAGAGGTGCCCTCAACCAGGGCAGATGCCACAAGGCAATCTCCCTGGGTCAAGGGTCAGGGAAGTTTCCTTTCCAGCATCCTTTCCTGGTGCCACCTGAGAACATGTCTCAGCGACAGGGGCCCTTCCTGCCCGCTGCTGGGAAGTCCAAGGGAAGGGAGGGGTGAGGAGCAGAACGAAAGAAGTCTTGACTTCCTGGCCATTTCAATGTTTAAATTATCATCCTCCTTTCTAATAACAACGGCTAAACCTCAAAGATTAGAGTCCTCAGACCCGGACACAGCCTTTCCGCCAGACTCACTCCCATCCCTCCTCTTTTGTTTCCCAGTGGCCGGGGCTCTTCTGATAACAAAGGCAAAGGAGGCGGAGAGTGATGCTGGAGTCAGAGGGACCTGGCCCTGTCCTTCAGCCTCAGGCCAGGGACCTTCTAAATGAAACCATTCAGGGCAGGCAGCCACCGTGCCTGGCATCATTAACAACAGGACAACCAACATTTGTTCCCTGCTTATGGTCGACAGAAAGCTGGCACACGCAAGTCTCCTTGGGGATCACAGTGGCCCTGCAGGGCACGTGGGGCAAGTATTCTGGCTCTGTGTAGATGAGGACACAGGCTGAGAGACACAAGGCCTCTGCCTCCTCCAATCCTAAACGCGACTTTTGTTCTCAAAGGGCCACAGAGTCAAGTCTGTATTTAATCATCCAACGACCAATTATATATACACACACAGAGTTTTGTCTGCTTTTATTTAAATCCAGTTCCACTTGCTCATGGCTTCTCAGACCTGGAGAGCAACTGGTCACGGCCCTTTCTTCCTATGTACATGTTGCAAAGTCCAGGACAGTAAACGATTCATTCAGAAGCCTCCTCCTTGCCAGGCTACAAACTCAAGTTCTCTTTCCCTCCCCAGTGAGCAGAGGTCTGTGGGGGGTTGGAAGTAGGTCAGGAGGGGCTTCATCTGGGTTCTCCCAGGTGGGAGTGAGGAGAGTGGGGGGAGGACGGACGGGGAGGTGGGGCAGCGCCTGGTCTGGAGATGGGAATTTATCTCATCTGTGTTGATAATTTTGGAGAGAGCCACAGACCTCACCATCCCTCCCCTCTGCCTCCCTGCTAGATGGAGGGTGCCTGTCGAAAAGGTCCTGGAATAAGTGAGGCCTGCCAGCCTCTCCATGGAAGGAAGCCGACAGCTCAGGCCCTTGGTGAAAATACCCTTCCTTCGAAGTCTTGATCTGAACTCTCCTGCGGCTGGCATACTCTTGCCCAGCTGAGGAGCTGACAGAGCTGGCAGAGAATTACAGGCCTCTCAAGTCTCTCTTCTCCGGGGGTTTAACCTTCATCCCGAGGAATGCATGGAGGTCACTGGGCAGATGTGGGTTTTGGCTCACCAAGCAGCATCCATCAGAGCAACAGTGACAGTCTCGGGGCTGGCATACGGGAGTTGGAAGGCTGAGCTCTAGTCCCACTTAAGTCACAGGTCCTCCTGGGGACCCTGGCCCAGACAGAGTCCATTTGGCTGCAATTTCCATAACAACAGCAACAAAGCTAAAATCCTCTGATCTGATGGCTTTGAAGGTTTAAGAGAAGGAGAGGGATCAGAAGACAGAACCTAGGACTCTCAACTCCAAGAGACTCTCAACTCCTCGTCGTCTCTCCTTTCCCTGGTGGTCCTCCCCTGGGGACCCCCTGGCCCTGTAGTTCTGAGTCAGAACCCTCCTGCCAGCCCACACTCACGCCCTTAAGATTACCTCTCCGCACATCCTTCCTCCCAGGCTACACTGCATCTCTCCTCTATGTTGGAGCCTCCTAATTCCAATTCCCTGTCCTTATGCCATGACAATCCCTAAACAATGCTCCCCCCACGATACTCATAATCAGCAGCAGCATTACTGAATGCTTACTGAAAAGCAGGTGATGGGCCTGCCTTTACTCTTTGCATATTGTGTTTGATTTAATCCTTTCAGTACTGCTAAGGAAGGTTCCATCGCTAGCTCCATTTTACAGATGAAGAAACCAGGACTTGGTGAGGTTAAGTGTAACAGAGATTCAAATCCAGAGAACTGGGCCCAGTTCCTGTCTTTTTGGCAATTAATTCTACTCGTCACTGTCACTGTTCTCATTCATCCTGAAATCTCCTCTGTTCCAGGAAGCCCTCTGTAGCAAAGGAAGAGGGGATGCCTCTTCCAGATGCACTCAGCCTTTGCCGCTATCAGCTTCATGAAATTCAGACACCATTGTTCACAGCCAGGACAGTGTCAGGTGGAGAACATTCTCCAGAGGGCAAGATGTCACCTGTCCTTACTCGAAGTCACTGATGTATTGAGGGGATATAAACAAAGAAAACAGCCTTTAGTATTTGCCTGAGCAAAGTGCCATGTAGACAAAGTAAAATCTATCGTAAGATAAGCAAAATGTCTGAAAGTCAAATAAAAATGACCTTTGCTTTAGCTTCTACTTGGGATTTGTGAGCCATGGCTGGTGACTCAGAACGTGGGTGGTTGGTGCCTAGTGATCTAATTAGAACCACAAACTGTCAGGCCTGGAAAGAACCTCACATATCACTTTGTTCAGGTTCTCTGTGTCACAGATGAGGAAACAGATTCAAATCCAGAGACCTGGGCCCCAGGTGAGGTGGAGCAGTTTCCTCCAGGTCCTGTAGCCAGGAAATAGCAGCCTGAACTGGGGACCACTCAGCTCTCCCGAGTCTCAGACCATCCCTGTTATCATGAAGGCAGAAGGCAACAAGAGTGCTTACTAATGACACATGCTAAGCCTAGTGGCTAATTCTCACCACACTACCCAGGTGGTGCGATTGTTTCTGTTTCACAGATGAGAAGACTGAGGCTCAAGGACATATCAGCACTAATAGAAGAGTCTGAGCATGGGTTGTGGTGGTGGTGGGAGTTCCCTGATGGGTACCTCCTGCTCTCCCTCTATTACCTCCCATTTGATGAGTGGTCCTTGGAGAGAAACCTATGACAAACCTAGACAACATATAACAAAGCACAGACATCACTTTGCCATCAAAGGTCCATATAGTCAAAGCTATGGTTTTTCCAGTAGTCATGTACAGATGTGAAAGTCAGATCATAAAGAAGGCTGAGTGCCAAAGAATCGATGCTTTTGAACTGTGTTGTTGGAGAAGACTCTTGAGAGTCCCTTGGACAGAAAGATCAAAGCTGTCAATCCTAAAGGAAATCAGTCCTGAATATTCATTGGAAGGACTTATGATGAAGCTCCAACACTTTGGCCACCTGAGGTGAAGAGCTGACTCATCAGAAAAGACCCTGATGCCAGGAAAGATTAAAGGCAAAAGGAGAAGGGGACAGCGGAGGATCCGACGGTTAGATAACATCACTGACTCAATGGACATGAGTTTGAGAAAACTCCAGGAGATAGTGGAGGACAGGAGCCTGGGGTGCTGCTGTCCATGGGGTCACAAAGAGTTGGTCTAGACTTAACTACTGAACAACAACTAAACCCAAGTGATGTCAGAACCACAGAGAAGGTTGGGTGTGAGGCCGATAGGATAGTCTCTGCTCTCTGGGATTCAAGGTCATGGAGAACAGCAGTATTGGGGGAGAGGGAAGGGAATGCGTGCAGGGACGGGTACCGGAAGACACCAAGGTCCAATTTCCATTATACACTGTTGATGGACCAACATCCCAGAGGAGTCTGGGAGGTGCGGGCAAGGGCAGAGGGGGCAGGAGGGGATGCCAGGCAACCAGTGGCCAAGCAGGGCCCCCACCCCAGCTCCAAAGTGAGGTGGCCATCCCTGTGCTCCCCAGACTCAGAAGCAAAAGACCTTAACCTCCACCAGGCATGCAGAGAGTCAACTCATAATGAGGTGGTGGGCATCACTCTGGCTTGTCCCAGACTCTGCTCCCAAAGAGCACATTTACATCAAGAATTGTTCAAGGAGACGGACAGCACAAGCAATTACTGGCAGTAAAACCCCAGCCCAGCTCTGTTCCACTCCCCCTCGCTGTGTTTTACGTGGTCAGTGAAGTGGCTGCCCAATCTGAGTTCTTGACAGAGATCTCAGGTGTGAGTGATCATCCAGGAAGCCACTGGCCATGCAGGGGAAAACTGATCATCTTCTCCAGTCAGCTAGGTTCACACCTGGACCCAGGGGCGGGCTGTGCGATCTAGATGTGGCCTGCCCACACGAGCATCTTCTAATAAACCCTTCCATGCTAACAAAGGTGAAAACTACAGTCTGGCCATTCTTTCCCCTTCGGAACCTATTAAAGGGCAATCAATGCATCTGGTCCTGGAGACAGAATAAATAAAAGGGGCCTTCCCTGAGGTCCCTGCAAATGTCAGATGAATCTGTTCAAGCAGATACAATTTTCAGAGTTGCCACCGAGGCCTTCCTTTTGGGCTTGTACCCATTCTGAAGTGCAGTCAGGCTATGGTACAGGTGTGTGACTGGGGCACACGGTGAGAACGGGCACGATGCACAAGGTACAGACACATGGGCGCAGCACAACACCTGGGGCAGTGTCACGTGTGTTCACTACAGCCCTTAATCTCGAGTCAAAGAAGGACTCCATGCTAAGTGCCCACCATCCACCCCACTCCAGTTCATGCTGCCTTCAGCCCGTTTCCACTGGTTCAGATCTAACCCCTGCAGCAAAGGCCTGAGGAAAATGCCACTGCCTCCAGGAAGCACTCAACTGTTCTCTGAACACAGCCCCATCTCCACTCTGCTCTAATTATAAACAACACTTTCCACCCTGAATTAGCCTTCTGTGTAGATATCCATGTTTCTCTACAAATTCATCAGCCCCTCAGAGCAGAGTTCACGGCTGATTCATCTCAGCATCCACCACAGGGCTGAGCACAGTCCCGGGCCCCTGGCAGGAGCTCAGCAAGTGTCTTTTGAATGAATGAACACAACATTCTTACACGGAAGCACACCAAGAGTGCATGAGGGTAGCAGGAAGTGTTTCTGGTTACCCTCACCTATTTCACTCCTTTTCTTGTTCACCCTTGTTTAAAAAATTTTTTTTTCCAATGAAGCATTGAATTTCATTTCAAATTTGTGCAGTGAGTAGTAGCAGGCATTAGCAAAAAAAAAAAAAAAAAAGGTTGTTGTCTGAGAGTCAAGTAGACGCTGTCTCTCAAGACTTGAAAAGTCAGCATCTGCTCCCTTGGAAGAACTTAAAGTCCACTGTGGTTCTCCGAGGAAAGAGCCAGGACTCTTGAGAGGACGCCGTAGTTGTTGTTCAGTAGCTCAGTCACGTGCAACTCTTTGCAACCCCATACTGCAGCATACCAGGCTTCCCTATCTTTCACCATCTCTCAGAGATTGTGGAAACTTATGTCCATTGATGTCACCCAATCCTCTCATCCTCTGTCATCCCCTTCTCCTCTTGCCTCAGTCTTTCCCAGCATCAGGGTCTTTTCCAATGAGTTGGCTCTTCTCATCATGTGGACAAGCATTGAAGCTTCAGCATCAGTGCTTCCAATGAATGTTCAAGACTGATTTCCTTTAGGATTCACTGGTTTGATTTCCTTGCAGTGCAAGGGACTCTCCAGAACCACAACTTGAAAGCATCAATTCTTCATCACTCAGCCTTCTTTATGGTCTAACTCTCACACCCATATATGACTACTGGAAAAACCACAGCTTTGACTATATGCTCCTTTGTTGGCAAAGTGAAGTCTTTGCTTTTTGATATGTGGTCTAGATTTGTCATAGCTTCCCTTCCAAGGAGTAAGTGTCTTTGGAAAAGACCAAGGGGTATTGGTCCCAAGAGAAGGGATTTCCCAACAAGTAGAGTTCTAGAATACATGGAAGAACTGTACAAAAAAGATCTTCACGACCCAGACAATCATGGTGATGTGATCACTAATCTAGAGCCAGACATCTTGGAATGTGAAGTCAAGTGGGTCTTAGAAAGCATCACTACGAACAAAGCTAGTGGAGGTGATGGAATTCCAGTTGAGCTCTTTCAAATCCTGAAAGATGATACTGTGAAAATGCTGCACTCAATATGCCAGCAAATTTGGAAAACTCAGCAGTGGCCACAGGCTTGGAAAAGGTCAGTTTTCATTCCAATTCCAAAGAAAGGCAATGCCAAGGAATGCTCAAACTACCGCACAATTGCACTCATCTCACATGCTAGTAAAGTAATGCTCAAAATTCTCCAAGCCAGGATTCAGCAATACGTGAACCATGAACTCCCTGATATTCAAGCTGGTTTTAGGAAAGGCAGAGGAACCAGAGATCAAATTGTCAACATCCGCTGGATCATGGAAAAAGCAAGAGAGTTCCAGAAAAACATCTATTTCTGCTTTATTGACTATGCCAAAGCCTTTGACTGTGTGGATCACAATAAACTG
>SJYQ01000598.1:104688-145124 GCA_006410935.1 Redunca redunca | reverse complement strand
TCCTTTAGGATGGACTGGTTGGATCTCCTTGCTGGCCAAGGGACTCTCAAGAGGCTTCCCCAACACCACAGTTCAAAAGCATCAATTCTTCTTCACTCAGCTTTCTTTATGGTCCAACTCTCACATCCATACATGACTCTTGGAAAAAACCATAGCCTTGACTAGATGGACCTTTGTTGGCAAAGTAATGTCTCTGCTTTTTAACATGTCTAGGTTGGTCATAGCTTTTCTTCCAAGGAGCAAATGTCTTTTAATTTCATGGTTTCGGTCACCATCTGCAGTGATTTTGGAGCCTAAGAAAAGAAAGTCTGTCACTGTTTTCACTGTTTCTCCATCTATATGCCATGAAGTGATGGGACTGGATGCCATGATCTTAGTTTTCTGAATGTTGAGTTTTACTGTGCCTGGGTGTTTAATGAAAGAGTAATCATCCCTAGATCTTCCATTGACATAGTTACAATTGATAAATAGCTTTCATATTTACAGACATCACAAATTAACCCTTTATACTTGCTGACCACTCCAATTAGGAGTTCCCTTACTCCTGCAGGCTTACTGGACTTCACCGAGAGGAAGGGCCCTCTCACTCATTCCCGCCTGCACTCACCCATTCGGGCACAGCACTGAGGCTGCAGGCTGAAACAAGCAGGGATTTGAATGGGATCAGGGTGCTCTGTGTGAAGGTTTCCTGCAAGGCCAGAACATTTGGTGTTGTTGCAACATTCAGATTTCCAATTCCAAAATGAAAAGTCTCGGCTTGGTTACTTTACCAGTCTCCAGACTCCCCCCAGCAGCACAAATCTCATTTCCTTGGAAGGAAGGACAGGCCGGGGCAGGGTGGAGGGTGAGATCTGTGTTTGAGACCCTAGATCAGAGGTTATAGTACCTGGGAGGGGTCTGTGGACTAAGGGAACCCTAGTTCTTTTCTTTCTTTTGCAAATGGGGAGACAGCTATAAATAACTCAAGATGAGGCATTCCAAGAGATAGCATTAACCACGTATGTTTTAAGTCCTAGCAAGTCAGCATTGTGGATTCAGGTTCTAGGTCCTCATCTGACTCACATCCCCCAAACCCCACCTCACTGTGTGGCCATGACCCTACACAGCCAGGTCACAAGTGTGCAGGCAGCTGGATAAGAGAGTGGGAGACGTTATGGGTTGAATTTTGTCCTCCAAATGCATCTGTTCAAGTCCTAATGCCCAGCACTCAGAATGGAAGTGGAAGTAGTGTCATTGCAGATGTGAGCAGTTAAGATGAGGTCGTACTGGAGGAGGCTGAGCCTCTAATCCAGTATGACAGCTGTCCTGACAAAAAGGGGACACTTGGACATAGAGACAGACACGCACAAAGGGAGGAGGCCCCGCGAATATCACAGTGACACAGCAGAAGCCAAGGAATGCCAAGGAATTCCGCAAAGCACCGGAAGCGAGGGGACAGGCCTGGAGCAGACACTCCCCATGTGTGCTTAGTCTCAGTGTCCGACTCGCGCCGACCCCGTGGACTGCAGCCCACCAGGCTCCTCTGTCTATGGGATTCTCCAGGCAAGAATACTGGAGTGTTGCCACTTCCTTCTCCAGGGGACCTTCCTGACCCAGGGATCGAACTCCTGCATCGATGGGTAGATTCTTTACTGTCTGAGCCACCAGGGAAGCTGGAGCAGACACTCCCTCTCCGCGCTCAAAAGGAACCAAACCTGCTGATATCTTAATCTCGGACTTCAAATCCTTGAGACTGTGCAACAATAAATGCTTATTTTTTAATTTTTATTTTCTTGACCGTGCCATGCAGCATGTGAGATCTTAGTTCCCCAACCAGGGATTGAACCCACACCACCTGAAGTGGAAGCGTGGAGTCGTAACCACTGGACTACCAGGGAAGTCCCCAGTAAATGCCTGCTCTTTAAGCCACCCTGGCTGTGGTACTTTGTTACGGCAGCTGTAGCAAATTCACAGAGTTTTAAGTCAGACCACTGGTGATGATGGTGACATCACGAAGCTAAGGTAACTAAGGACCAAGGCCACAATTCTATTAGTTTAAAATATAGACATAGAGATAGAAGGATACACACATACGTTAAGGAAGCTAGAGATGGATGGATGGATGGATGAATCAATTGAACCAACAGCTGCACAGGACCTCCCCAGCCTAGCAGCTCTCCCACACAGAGCTGGAGAGAGACTGCGAGCATCCCACAGGGAGAAAATGGACTCTGTGCCGCACAGGCACTGGGCCAGTTAGTCGTCCTGAACACCCTGTGGCATAAATATGCTTATCCTCATTTTACTGAAGACGAAGCTCAGACTGGTTATGGCTCCTGCCTAACAAAATCAGGTTAGTAAGTGGCAAGGCTGGGATTCATGCTCAGGTCTGCCTGGCCTCCAACACAGGCTTGTTTGTCACACCTGCTGCTTTGCACAAACCCTGCCCTGACGGATCCCACGTTAAAGACAAGGGAGCTCAACAGAGTCGGCCAGGGATCCAGAGTGATAGGGAAAGGGAAAGCTGTATCTTCACTCCCTGTAATCCAGGACAGCCCACGTTCACTCCTGCAGCAACTGAGGATGAGCACGGTCATCACGAGGCCCCTGCCCTCTGCTCCAGGAGTCCAACCTGCTTCCCTTCAAAGTGCCAGCCCATCTGGCCCCTCCCGGATTCTGCTCTTCCACAGAGGCACACTAGCTCTGTCTCTTCTCTGGTCCCAGGGCCTCCCTTTATTTTGGCAGCCCCAGTTCTTGGCCCATGGAGGTCACCTCTAGTCCACTCCTAGCCAAGCCAGCTAGCCCCTGACCCCTCCAAGTGGGAGGGTGAGGAGGTCAGACACTATGGTTGATGCAAATGCCATCATACTGGCAAGTCAGAAGTCTTGCTGGGCCATCACACTGGAGTTGCTGCCTGGGCCTCTGCTAAGATGTGTATAAATCTTAAAACCTTGGGGAGCTGGAGGGGGCCCCTTCAGGGCCCAGGCCTGGCTCCCCACTGTCTCCCCAGACCACACTCCTACTCTCAGGTCTCAGCCTGTAAGGCGTGTTTGCTTTAGTCCTAGCCCTGGCTCATATCTCACCTGGCCCTTTTTATGCTGCTTTTCCTAGCAATCATGCCAGGCTTCCAGTAGCCTCTGAGATGTCTTAAATGCTGTTCCTTTGGCCTGAGTTGCTTTTCTTCCCCCTCTTGAATTTCCCAGCCCCTACCTTCAGGTTCTAGTTCAGATGTCATTTCCTCTGGACTCAGAGCTGCGCTGGGTGTCTCTCTCTTATGCCTCTTCATCATTGAACAGTACTTGTCGGAGCCCTCTTGAAGCTCTGCGGTCACTTACTGAAGTCCTTGCCAGCTTGTGACTGGGACAGGCTGAGCCCTTGCCTGCCTTGCTTACACTGTGTCCCCTCAGCCCACAAAGAGCACAGACAAGCACAAAGTGACCACCCAAAAAAAGCTCTATCATTCAAATCCTTCAACTTCTGTCTCTAGGATCCAAGAAAGGAGCACGGCTATGCTACTGCAACCAGAGCGAGGTTCATCCAAACTAGAGCTCGTGAATACGAACAGGAGTTCTGTGACCTACACGTAGAACCAAGGCCAGGGTGGTCCTCAGTGAAAACTTTGATGGGTTTCCACATCAGATCAACACCTTCTCAGGGGCTGCTTCCTGACACCTCCTGATACTTGAAAGCAGAAGTCTGATGGGCCAAGAGCTTAGAGAGAGAATGGAAAGAGAGGGCCCAAACCTCTCACAGCAGAAATGGGGAGGGATGGTTGGGGGGCGGGGAGAGAGAGAAAGAGAGAGTGTCTTCCTGCTCTTTCTATGTCTGTTTGACCCGGAATCTGTCCTTTGCCATATGGCAAGGGAATTCTTGCTGCAAGACCTACGTTGACTTGCCATCTTCCTCTGCAGCCTTGGCTGTCCATTCTCCCAAAAACAGTACTGAAGGAAGCAGGAGGTGATGTCCAAACCGGCTGCTGCTGCCATAAATAATCCAGCTTCCTTTTTTTTTCCCCCAGAAGACTCAGCTTTGCTTTCCCGAAGCATTTGCTCCTAATGCCTGGGGCCCTCATGCTTCTGTCTTAAGTTCACTAAAGGTTCTGAGAGCTGCCTATGCACATGAACAGGAATCTGCAAGTCCTTCAATTCTAGCCTGTGAGCCCTGCACCTCAGTGCCAAGGCCTTGGAGAAACTGTGGACGGTCTCCTCCCTCTGCACCCAACCACAGAACAGGTGACCTCCCTTCTGCCCGGCTACCCCGACACCTGTTCAGAGAGCTCACTGCATGCTTCTCACCTGCCTTCTCCCTCAGGAAGAGTGCTCCTATGTAGGCAGTAATCTTTTACTTAGATTTCCTCCCATGTTAGCCAATTTATTTCATTCACCTTGAAAAATTCTCTCCCCAACTCAGTTCAAAACCAACAGATACCTAGGTGCATTTTTAGATGTGTAAAACACACGATAAATGATAACATTAGCAAGAAAATGAGGACAGAAGGGAAACAAAGGTAGCAAATGAGATACAGCAAAAAGCTGACCACAAGGTTCTAAGATGCCATCGGTCTAGTTCTGAGTCTCCTAGAGGCCAAAGCAAAGATGGCAATAGGACCACGTGCAAGTTTGGAAGTTCTCAGCCCTTATCACAAAGAGCTCAGCAAGGTCCCAGATCATGCTTTCAGCACTAAAAATGCAGTTGTGATCTGGCCTTGGGGAAGGCAGTCCATTCTCTCTTTTGTCCATAAACATTAAATGAACATCTTCTAACTGCCAAGTCTATAGACTCTGGGGGTAAAATACATATCAAGATGTGTTCCCTTCCCTGATCTCCTTAAAGAAATGGATTTGCCTGCCCAATTATCCTTGGCTTTGGGGTTTTTGCCCAGAGGTGTGGGGGTTAGGAAAGTGGTTTTGGGGAAAGAACAGACTTTCTGTCTTAGCTTTTCTCAGACTGCAATGTCTGGTCCTTCATCCTCTGTCCAGAGAATCCCTTCACAGCCCAACTCAAATGCCACTTCCTCCAAGAAGCCTTCCCATGTATTTCCAACCTAAATTAATTGTTCCCACATCTCACGACAATTGCTTCGACATATTAGCACTTATTCATTTTTCCTCTTGCACTGACTTTTCAGCTCTTCCCTCTGGCCTGTCTTATCCTTGTCTCTATTTTAAGGACACAACCCAGGGCCAGACCCATAAGCAATAATCAATATACACCTACTTGTGTTGCCTTAAAGATAATCTATTTTCATGAAGTGGAAAGTTCAGAGGTCAAACACACAGAAATTAACTTCATTAAGGACTGAGGGGGCTCTGCCTGGTGCTAGCAGGGATTCAGCAGCAATAAAGCAGACCTGTGTGCTGGGACCCTCAGTGACGATTCTCCCACCACTCAGGGGTGGCTTCCCACGATTGTTCTAAACTAAAGGGTGTGGATACTGACAACTTTCTCCAAGCTACAGGCCAATAAGCTGCCTGCAGTGATCCCACTGTGAGAAGGGAAGAGGCTGTCTTGTGTGGGGTGTGGTGGGGAGGCACAGAGGTCACAGGAGGAGCTCCGGGCTGTGGAACTGCACGTGAACTGTGATGCAGTGGCTCTGTGCAATGACTGATGGCTGTGTGTGCCTAGAGCCCATCACTAAACCTCTCTGAACCTCAGTTTCTCATCTGTCAACAAGAAGAGTAAAGTCTACCTCATGGAACATTAAGACAAACATTATAAGGTAGATGGAAGGGGTTTAAATGAAACCTGGTTTGGGATAGGTGCTTTTTAAACATTTTCCTCTGTCCTTTTTTATTTTGCCTTTACCTAGGGTTTAGAGCCTTTGCTACTTATGTACCACATGACTTTAGGCAAATTGTTCAACCCAAAACTCAGCAAAGTCATCAGCAGAATGGGCTACTGAGGACTAAATGTGATGATACAGGCAATGAGTTTGTTGCACTGCACAAGAGGTCAAAATCACATGTTTACTATAGGGGTCAATATACATGCATGCCCTAATTCATGAATTATGATCCTAATTCATCCATTCACCCAAATATGTAGCCCCCTGGCTCCAGTGTGCTGGGCCATATTCTGGAGACACAATGAGATCACCTCACCACCCCTGTACTCAAAGAGGATGTGGTCTCTATCCCTTCTGCCTTCATCTTTTGTGCACTCCAGCTCCTCTCTATGCCATTTGCCCATCTAGGTGTCCCTCCTCTGGAGCAAGCAACCCAGAAGGTAGGAAATGAATGCGAGTACTTGATTCAGCCAGTGCCTGTATGTGGCTGACGCATGCTCCCACTTGCCCTGGCATTGCTCTAAGAGGAGACCCTTGGAATGTTCTGGGAGGCACACTGTCTCAGACAGAGGACTGGTTCCCCAAGGCATGATCCATGGTGATATCTGACCAGCACAGACTTCTCACTGGAGGCTTGCGTTGGTCTTGGAGGGAGGGCATGGAGTAGCCAGACCTCAAGGAAGGAAGGCTTGGGATCAAGTCCATGGGGAAGATCCACCTTCATGGGGAGGCTGGACAGCAGCAAAGACCGGTAATGACTCGGGGAAGGTTCTAGAATAGAACCCGCCAGCTCCCCTCCATTAGGGGCCAAGACAGGCCTCCACCCACTCTGCCAGGCTCAGGACCATTTCTGGAAGAACAGATACACTGTCTGCACCTGCTGACTCAGGCCCAGGCACTGAGCACGCCTCTGGCCAATCCCTGCCTAAGGACCATGAGTGACGCAGAGCCCAGTTTTCTTTTGCTGAGCCGAGACTGTCAACAGCCAGATTTACACAACTCACAATATAAATCTTCATAGCATTAGTTGGGCTTGTTTCAACTTTGCATCAGTAATCTCTCACAGCAACCTCCCTAGGATTTTGCATCATAATCACTAGGGCATAATTTTCCTATAAAGAGCTAATTGTTACAGACAGTCATGAGTCACTGTAATTTTTCAGGGCTGAGAAGGAAAAAAAGGGGCTCAAAGTTCTAATCCAACATCAGCAACGATAATCATAAAACCAGCCTATGTGGGGCCTGGCAGAGAAGTGCAGTCTGAGGCATGTAGTCAAACAACACAGCTGTGTTTTGGGGGTGGGGGGTGGGTGCTGGGATCGGGGTCTTCCTATCATCAGCACAGACTCCAAGAGCTGGGCGGCAGGACAGATCTTCAGATAGAAATTCAGGAGATGCTCCAAGGGGCCTGCTGTCCTGGTCTTAGGGCTCCAAAGGGAACCAAGTCTTGGGACAATGGGAGTATCCTTCAGAGAAGGCCACCAGCAAGGTGACGCACCACATTTCCTGACATCTGTTTTCTAAGCGCTCCCATCCCTGCTCAAAGATATTCCATTTGCACCGCTCGGATAGGTCTTGCTTTAAGAAAGTGTGTGACACACACACACAAAATTCAGATTTTTTCTGGAAACCCCCAACAACTGTATTATTGAAGGATCTACTTTGCATGATTTGCTACAGGGTTCCTCTTACAGTGCACAAACCTGGTGGCTCAGAGGTTAAAGCATCTGCCCGGAATGTGGGAGACCTGGGTTCAATCCCTGGGTCGGGAAGATCCCCTGGAGAAGGAAATGGCAACCCACTCCAGTACTCTTGCCTGGAGAATCCCATGGAGGGAGGAGCCTGGTAGGCTACAGTCTATGGAGTCGCAAAGAGTCAGACATGACTGAGCTACTTCACTTCACTTCTTCACTTCCTCTTACAGTGGGGTCTCCCTTACAGGCATTTAGGATGGAATTTGACTTCTGAACTCCAGCCTGTATGGAGCCCTATCTTCCCCAACATGTCTACTACGTTCACCGAGATCTCCGTTCCTTATCTCCAGGCATTTATGTGCTCCGCCTCCTGCTGTCCAACCAGACTCCCTGAGGACTCCTGTTCTCCCCATTCCAGCTGCGGAGATCACTGTGCATGCATGCTCAGTCATGTCTGATTCTTTGCGACCCCGTGGGCTGTAGCCTGCCAGGCTTCTCTGTCCATGGAGTTTTCCAGGCAAGAATACCAGAGTGGGTTGTCATTTCCTCCTCCAAATCTTCCTGACCAGGATCAAACCCCTATCTCCTGCATCGGCAGGTGGATTCTTTACCACTGTGCCACTTGGGAAGCCCTAGAGAGCATCAGAGGCTCTAAGAGCAGGTGCCAGTGCACAGCTGACTGACCGACTTAGAACAACGAAAAGGTGAGTCTATGTCTTGGGTTTGCATTTTCTCTTCTCTTGGACCACACACTGATTCATTTATAAATTGCTCTACAACTGGCTCCTCTTTGCGTCCCAGGGAGCCTCTGGGGTTAGGTGACACACTGCTCTCACAGGCCCAGCTTTAATCAACAGGCATTCCCCAGAAGATTCTGAAGGGCCAGGCCCTGAGCTAGGTCTGAGACAAGAGAGGGAGGGTTTAATTGCAGACCTGGGGACTGAATGCTTTGACTGGGGGTCACAACTAGAGCTGGGCCATGTGGGGGATGTGATGGGATTCATCAGTGAGACTCTCATGGATCAGGATATGAATGCACTTCAGTCTCCAGACTGCCCTCAGCAGGACCCTGCTGCTCCCTGCCCTCAGGGACCCAGCTTTTCATAGGTGAGACAGGCCCCACCTTAGGCGGAGGCTGGCTGTACCTCTCCCTCCCTCAGGGACCTCACCCAATCCTGAATGGCCCTCAGCCTTCAGGGAGGCTCCAGTTCACACTGGGAACCCCCTTCTCTTTCAGAGTTCATGGGAGAATCCAGTTGTTGGGTGGGGAAGTAACATTTCGAAATATGTATTTCCAGTTCCACCTTGCCCCTTTCCCATCCGGATGGCCAGACTCTTGGGGAATGGATTTACATCTCCCTCAGGAGGCTCAGAACAGCACACTGATTCCTTGAGCTGTGCTCCCCAATAGACGTGAGCCACAGATGTGAGTCACACGTGTGAGTTTTCCAGAACTACCTTAAAAAAGTAACTTTATATATTGTATGCATAAAATACATACGCTCCCCAATAGACGTGAGCCACAGATGTGAGTCACACGTGTGAGTTTTCCAGAACTACCTTAAAAAAGTAACTTTATATATTGTATGCATAAAATACATACGGGCAGGAGAATGGGGAGGTACAAACTATGGGGCATAAGATAGGCTCAAGGATGCATTGCACAATGTGGGGAATATAGCCAATACTTTTGTAATAACTCTAAATGGAAAGTAATCTTCAGAAATTATATAAAAATGAAAAAAAAATTTAAAAAAGAATAAGGGAGAAATCTAAAAAAGAGTGGATGTATGTATATACCTAACTGATTCACTTTGCTATATAGCCACTGAAACTAACACGACATTGTAAAGCAATGTATACTCCAATTAAATTTAATAAAGTGAATAAGGGAGAATAAAAACAATTGAAACTAAGCTAAAAATAGCAATTTTAGTTATATGGTATTTAACTTTGTATGTCCAAAATATGAACATTTTAACATGCAGTCAACATATTAATGAGACATATGTTATTCTTTTTCATGCCAAGTCTTCAAAATCTATTGTATTTTTTTGTTATTTATTTTTTAATTGAAGAATAATTGCCTTACAGAATTTGTTGCTTTCTGTCAAACCTCAGCATGAATCAGCCATCAGTCAGTCAGTCAGTTCAGTCGCTCAGTCGTGTCTGATTCTTTTCGACCCCATGAATCACAGCACACCATAGGTATACATATATCCCCTCACTCTTGAACCTCCCTCCCATCTCTCTCCCTCCCCACCCCTCTAGGTTGATACAGAGCCCCTGTTTGAGTTTCCTGAGCCATACAGCAAATTCCCATTGTCTATCTATTTTGCATATGGTAATGTAAGTTTCCATGTTACTCCCTCCATACATCTCCCCCCTCTTCCCCTCTCTCCATGTCCATAAGTCTGTTCTCTATGTCTGTTTCTCCATTGCTGCCCTATAAGTAAATTCATCAGTACTATTTTTCTCGATTCTGTATATATGCGTTAGAATACAATATGTATCTTTCTCTTTCTGACTTACTTCACTCTGTATAATAGGTTCTGGGTTCATCCACCTCATTAGAACTGACTCAAATGCATTCTTTTTTATGGCTGAGTAATACTCCATTGTGTATGTGTACCACAACTTCTTTATCCATTCATCTGTTGATGGACATCTAGGTTGCTTCCATGTTCTAGCTACTGTAATTAGTGCTGCAGTGAACAATGGGATACATGTGTCTTTTTCAGTTTTGTTTTCTCAGGGTATATCCCTAGAGTGGGATTGCTCGGTCATATGGTGGTTTTATTCCTAGTTTTTTAAGGAATCTCCATACTGTCTTCCATAGTGGCTGTATCAATTTACATTCCCACCAACAGTGCAAGAGCATTCCCTTTTCTCCACATCCTCTCCAGTATTTATTGTTTGTAGACTTTTTGATGATGGCCATTCTGACTGGTTTGAGGTGATAACTCATTGTAGTTTTGATTTGCATTTCTCTAATAATGAGTAATGTTGAACATTTTTCATGTGTTAGCCATCTGTATGTCTTCTTTGGAGAAATGTATGTTTAGGTCTTTGTCCCACTTTTGGATTGGGTTGTTTGTTTTTCTGGTACTGAGTCGTATGAGCTGTTTGGAGTTGTATGAGCTAAGTTATGGAAATTAATCCTTTGTCAGTTGTTTCATTTGCTATTATTTTCTCCCATTCTGAGGGTTGTCTTTTCAGCTTGCTTATAGTTTCCTTTGCTGTGCAAAAGATTTTAAGTTTAATCAGGTCCCACTTGTTTACTTTTGCTTTTATTTCCATTACTCTAGGAAGTGGGTCACAGAGGGTCTTGCTTTATGTCATCGAGTGTTTTGCTTATGCTTTCCTCTAAGAGTTTTTTAGTTTCTGGTCTTACATTTAGGCCTTTAATCCATTTTGAGTTTATCTTTGTGTATGGTGTTACAAGGTGCTCTAATTTCATTCTTTAACATGTAGCTGTCCAGTTTTCCCAGCACCGTTTATTGAAGAGGCTGTCTTTGCCCCATGGTATATTCTTGCCTCCTTTGTCAAAAATAAGGTACCCGTAGGTATATGGACTTATTTCTGGGCTTTCTGTCTTGTTCCATTGGTCTATATTTGTGTTTTTTTGTGCCAGTATCATACAGTCTTGATAACTGTAGCTTTGTAGTATAACCTGAAGTCAGGAAGCTTGATTCCAGCTCCATTTTTCTTTCTCAAGACTGCTTTGGTTATTCGAGGTTATTCGGTCTTTTGTGTTTCTATATGAATTGTAAAATTATTTGTTCTAGTTCTATGAAAGATGCCATTGGTAATATGATAGGGATCACATTGAATCTGTAGACTGTGTTTGGTAGTATAGTCATTTTCACAATATTGATTCTTCCTATCCAGGAACATGGAATATCTCTCCATATGTTTATGTCACCTTTGATTTCTTTCAACAGTGTCTTATAATTTTCTGTGTACAGTTCTTTTGTCTCCTCAGATAAGTTTATTCCTAGATATTTTATTCTTTTTGTTGCAATGGTGAATGGGATTGATTACTTAATTTCTCTTTCTGATTTTTCACTGTTAGTATATAGAAATGCAAGTGATTTCTGTATATTGATTTGGCATCCTGCAACTTTGCTAAATTCACTGACTAGCTCTAGTAATTTTCTGATACTATCTTTAGTGTTTTCTATGTACAGGATCATGTCATCTGCAAACAGTGAGAGCTTTACTTCTTCCTTTCTGATCTGGATTGCTTTTATTTCTTTTTCTTCTCTGATTGCTATAGCTAGGACTTCCAAAACTATATTGAATAATAGTGGTGAAAGTGGACACCCTTGTCTTGTTCCTGATCTTAGGGGGAATGTTTTCAGTTTTTCACCATTGAGAATAATGTTTGCTGTAGGCTTATCATATATGACCTTTACTATGTTGAGGTAGGTTCCTTCTATGCCAATTTTTTTGAAGAGTTTTAGTCATAAATGGGTGCTGAATTTTGTCAAAGGCTTTTTCTACATCTATTGAGAATATCATATGGCTTTTATCTTTCAATTTGTTAATATGGTATATCACATTGATTGATTTATGTATATTGATGAATTCGTGCATCCCTAGAATTAACCAGAGAAGGCAATGGCAACCCACTCCAGTACTCTTGCCTGGAAAATCCCATGGGCGGAGGAGCCTGGTAGGCTGCAGTCCATGGGGTTGCAAAGAGTCAGACAGGACTGAGTGACTTCACTTTCACTTTCACACATTGGAGAAGGAAATGGCAACACACTCCAGTGTTCTTGCCTGGAGAATCCCAGGGACCAGGGAGCCTGGTGGGCTCCCGTCTATGGGGTCACATGGAGTCGGACACGACTGAAGCAACTTAGCAGCAGCAGCAGCAGCAGAATAAACCCAACTTGATCATGGTGTATGAGCTTTTAGATGTGTTGAATTCTGTTTGCTAAAATTTTGTTGCTGATTTCTGCATCTATGTTCATCAGTGATATTGGCCTGTAGTTTTCTTTTGTGTTGTCTTTGTCTGGTTTTGTTATCAGGGTGATAGTGGCCTCGTAGAATAAGTTTGGAGGTGTTCCTTCCTCTGCAACATTTTGAAAGAGTTTTAGAAGGATAGGCATTAGCTCTCCTCTAAATGCTTGATAGAATTATCCTGTGAAGCCATCTGGTCCTAGGCTTTTGTTTTGGGAGAGTTTTTTTTTTTTTTAATCACAGCTTCAATTTCAGTGCCTGTAACTGGGTTGTTCATAATTTCTGTTTCTTCCTGGTTCAGTCTTGGATGACTGAACTTTACTAAGAATCTGTCCATTTCTTCCAGGTTATATAATTTATTGACATATAGTTGTTCATAAGAGTCTCTTATAACGCTTTGCATTTCTGCATCATCTGCTGTAACCTCTCCTTTTCATTTCTAATTTTGTTGATTTGATTCTTTTCTTTTTCTTTCTTGGTGAGTCTGGCTAAAAGGTTTGCCAATTTTGTTTGTCTTCTCAAAGTATCAGTTTTTAGTTTTATTAATCTTTACTACTGTTTCTTTCATTTCTTTTTCATTTATTTGTGCTCTGATTTTTATGATTTCTTTCCTTCTACTAATTTGGGTTTTTTTTTTTGTTCTTTTTCCAGTTATTTTAGGTGTGAAATTAGCTTGTCTATTCGATGTTTTTCTTGATTCCTTGAGGTAGGATTGTATTGCTATAAACTTCCAGCTCAGAACTGCTTTTACTGCATCCCATAGGTTTTGAGTTGTTGTATTTTGTCATTTGTTTCTAGAAATTTTATGATTTCCCTTTTGACAAAATCTATTGTATTTTTAATATTTACAAGAGATCTCAATGCTATCTGCATTTCAAGTGCACAGTTGGTGCACATGTCTAGGCACCCCATGTTAGACAGTGTCATCCTTGAGCCAATGAGCTGTGAAGAGGTGGTGAAGAGGGAACCAGTCCAAAGTGGCCCAGGGTTGGGAATGGAAGGAGCCCAGGAGCCTACAGGGACCAAGGCCTTGGCCATTTCAATGGAAACAGGATCATTATCAAGTTCCCAATGTGGTAAATGGTGGTTCACAGGATAAGCCCTCAGTCAAGACCCACCAAAAAAAAGCCTTTGTGCCATATGATTTTGCCCACAACTGCACTGTCCAATATGACAGCCATTAGCCATTGATGGTTAGATAGTATCGCTGACTCCATGGACATGAATTTGAGCCAATTCAGGAGACAGTAAAGGACAGGGGAGTCTGGCGTGCTACAGCCCATGGAGACGCAGAGTCGGACACAACTTAGTGACAGCAGCGGCAGCCACACGTGGCTCTTTAAGTTCATTTAAATAATACGAAAAAGTCATTGGCTCAGTTCATTAGCCACTTTTCAAATGCCCATCAGACACCTATGGCTAGGAGCTAGTGCTCAGAGCAGTATAAATATACTTCTACCATCACAGAAAGTTCTACTGCACAGCACTGGCCTAAATTTGGGTCAACCCCTGAAAAATGTAGGGAGTGGCCCCAAATTTCCTCAGATGAAAGTTCTGCCACTTATAGTTGTGGGGACTTGAAATAGAACCTAAATTGTTTTATAAGAAAATAAGGTCATTTTCTTGCATAACTGAATCTGTGGAATGAAATGCTTAATTCCTTTAACTGACACTCTTTTTAACTCTTGGAGCATGTTGCTTCATTTATAAATTTGAAAGGCAATCCGTACCACCCCCCAAGATGATACAAGGGATCAAATGAGACAAAGAAGTTTAAATGGCCAACCCGAGTCCTGGCACACTGGGCTCCCATCCCTCCCTCCCTCTCCTGGGGGTGGGGGGGGGGAGAGAGAGAGAGAGAGAGAGAGTGTGTGTGTGTGTATGTGTGTGTGTGTGTGTGTGTGTGCGTGCGCCTCTGGGTCCTCTTTCTTCCACTGCATTTTTGGGGACTGTGTCCTGAACCCTGCAGCATCTTATTTCCCCCACCAGGGGTTGAACCCTCACACCCTGCAGTGGAAGCCTGGAGTTTTAACCACTGGACCACCAGGGAAGTCCCTCCTCTACTCCTCTTGAATGGGGAAACAATGAGATTTTCAACTCTCTGAAAGCAAGGGCCACATCACTGCCATACCCTGAAATCCTCATAGCAGCAGGGCAACTCTATGGTCAAACAGGACTCATGAGAAGGCAGTTTTCCAGCTAACAAGTGGACAGAATTAACAGGAGAAAATTGCTTCATCGAAGGTAGAAAGAGCATCAGGATTTGTAGAAGCAGTGAAATTAGTATGGTGAGCTAGAACTACTGGAGAGAAAACAGGAAAGTAAAGATGTGTGGGAAGGAATGGGAGGTGAGGAGAAAACTAAGGAATTCTTTGCATTCTTTTGGCCAAAATATGAGGTGAACCAAGAGGACAGCCGGTTTAACCAAACAGAATTTCACAAAGGCTGCCACTGCACCGGCTTATCTAGGCCATGAAACCCCCATCTTGTGGGCAATCATATCAAAATGAGAATAAGCAGCTGCAGTTAAACAGTGAAGAAGCTGGAGCCACTCAAGGTCAGGAGAGCTGGGGAACAAGTCAGGGGAAGAACACAGAACAATCCATGCCAAAGATAAAGGGAAAAGTCAGAAGGGATAGAATTTTAATTATATCTAAATGGGTTAACTTGAGCCTGCTTGCTCAAAAGAGCTGGGAACAATACAGATCTATTGTTTTTCTCACCAACTCTGGCCAAAAATGGCATGTTAATGAATCATGTAGTGGCTTCGTAACACTGTCTCACCTGTTCTCCTGGGCTGAGTCCCTGCCTGGAGGGACTCTGGCTGGGAAAAGGTGGCCCGCCCAAGGAGAGGAGCAATTATAGCAGCTGAGATGTTCTGTCTGCTACTCACTGTTCAGAAGTTGGACCTCCTTGGGGACAGTGGGAGAAGAATTAACACAAACTGGGTGTCATCATACAAGGATGAGCCCTGACACCGGTGTCACTGCTCTTCTGCAGCCCCTTCCTTATCATTCCTGCAAGCCATCTACCGTCCCCGATGCCTTAGAACTAGGAGGACGTGAAGGGACCCAAGTTCAACCTCCTTTTTTTATAGCTAGGACTCGGCTGACCCAGAGAGAAGCAGACCAGTGCCAGCCCTGCACCGGAGCCCTGACCTTAGCGGAGAGCCCAAGCCATGCCTCCTGGCCAGCTCATAGCTCTCTCCACTGATTCCTGTGGCTTTTCCACCTGGCACTGGATTTGCACACACAATACATACTTGATGCTCTGGTAACTAAAGTACCTAAATGTAACCAGCATGACCCAGGTCCTGCTGCCTTGGCTCTTAGCCACCACTGGCCTGATTATCAGAGTGGTTTTTAATTCTAACAAAAATTCTTCAATACAAGAGCTCAGGCTCACCAAGGCTGCCACAGCTTTATGAGCACTTGGTGGCTCAGGTTAATAAAATGTTTAGCTCTTATAAAATGCCTTTTCTCTTGAGGTATTTTTGTTTTAAGAATAATGAGATCCCTGATACGACTCTGAGATTTATGCGTGTAGAAATGGATGGCTGGAATACAATTTAGACTCCCTCCATGGATGAACACAATTGCCTATGGGCAACGAGGCACAGAGTAGACTCTGTCTCAGCAAACTGATTGCTTTCTGAGACATGTCAGAAGCTGCAGATAGAAGCTGCCAGAAGCCAATTCCCTGTGGCTCCAGGAGAGACCACAAAGCTGGCCCAGCTTTTTGTCCTTAGGTTTCTGAGCTGACTCATGGTCTGCTGAAGATCGATGACCCCCCATTTGCCCTCACCCTTCCCCCCATGCCCATCCACCCATAACCAGGCACTGGGCAAGTTCCAGTGGATTCTAGCCCCAGACTCTGTAAGGAAACCAATGCCCCTGAGCTGCAGCCTCACAGGAGACCACAAACGTTACTAAGACAGAAAATGGAAAATCTGCTCTAAGGCCAAGAGATTGGACTTTTTTTTTTAAGACTACTCATGAAAACTTTATCAGATATTAGACCCAGGCAGTCCCCGAAGCCCCTACTTCCTGTGTGAATAGGGATAATGATCTAGGCTGTGCTGTTTCTTGGGCTGGAGCGAAGCTCAAAGGTGAAGATGGAAAGACACCTGGAAAAGATGAAGCTGCGCAGATAGGAAGGACTAACAGTTCATGCCCAGAAGGTTCCTGAGGTCCAAGGGCTGTTTTGGCTTTGGTGCTTGTTGTTATGTGCGCTTGCAAATAATCACCATATTCACATTTTACTCTTGCCTTTTGCAGGAGTAAATGCAGGAGTACTCCTCCTCCCCCATTATTCTGGCCATCGCAGACAGACTGCAGCTCTCTTGTTAACTGCTGCATCCTTGGGGCTGAGAGCAATGCCTGGCACATAGCAGGGAGCCACTGAATAGCTAGGGAATGAAGAAAGCCAGAGCTCCTTGAGAAGGGATCAGTTTTCCTGTGCCCCAGGGGAGTGAGTAGCAGAGGAGTGCCTGGTGATGCTGCCTGTTGTTCAGTCGCTCAGTCGCATCCGACTCTGCGACTCCATGGAGGCGATGTTGGTAGCACAGCTGAATTCTGCACTCCATCACCTCCGCCTCCGTGTTCAACATGTTCATATATGTTCATCACCCCTGCCCCATATTCATTGCCTTTATTCTTCAGAATTATGAGAGAGGGGTAATACTCCTCTTAGCTACCTGAGTTCCTTGGGATCTGATTCATCTTCCATCCCTTGGCTTGATACCACATATGAACTCAATAAAAGCTGGTGGAATGTATGACTATCTTTCTTTATGATTATCTGAAATAGCCCAGAACTGGGTCTAGTAAAATATAGGAATCTGAAGCCTGAGGGATGGTAGAAGAGAGATTCAGTTTACATGATGAATGGAGGACAGTTTCTCAGAAACTGGATCACTTGTTTTAACCCCGTATGTAGGGGAACCAAGGCATTCCTGGAAAAATCCCACACTAGCCTTACTGGGGTTAATATGTTTCCTGTTCCTGACAGGCCTCCAAGGAGACAACTTATCCTGATAGAATCAACACCGATTTATGGAAATGTAAACAGACTTCTGAAGGGCACTCAACTGTAAGGGTAAAATTAATCAGTAAAGACATTCAACCAAAGTACTTAAGTACGGTGGGCAGATCAGACAGAAAACCCAGACAGGAAACCCATCTGGCCCCACCCACATCAGATGTTCTCTGAAAATTCTCTAATCCCTTTTCTTTCCTAGAGGGGAAAAAAATAATAATAACTTTACATTTTTAAACTTAATATCTAAAAACTATGTTACATATAATAAATATCTACTATAGAGCAGAGAACTCTATTCAATATTCTGTAATGACCTATATGAGAAAAGAATCTAAAAAAGAGTAGATATATGTATTGGGTTGGCGAGCTCAATACAAGTGTAACTGATTCACTTGGTATACCTGAAACAACACTGTAAATCAACTGTACACCAATAAAATTTTAAAATATAAAACCTTGCACTTCTCTGTAAAAAAAAAAAAATACCACCATCACCACCAACATTAAAAAAAACTGTTACATAGAGTAAAAATTATCACATCTACGAGCCACCAGGAAAATGTTTTGTTAGGAGGGTCATGGCAGTCAGGGTCAATCATGGCGCTCAGTGCTAACATCTCTGCCCTAGGAGTGACTGTGGCCCCTGGGGGGAGAAGTTCTCCTTCACAGGTCCAGCTACTCCTCTAAAGTGGAGAAGAGGAAGGAAGGAAGGGTCCATCCTGTCCCCCCAAGAAGCTCCTACAGGGAAACACAGAAAACACTCTTTCTTAACATACCTCTCCTTTAAAGCAAAGCTGATTGGTAACTTGATGACCTCACAAAAACACAGACAGACATTTTAATGACAGTCTGGGGACTATCAGCCAGTAGGCTGGGCAACAAAGAGAAAAATAACAGCAAGGTGTTCTGGCTCCCCTGGCTCTTCTGGCTTCAGGTCCTGATTTCTCGAAGATTAAAAAGAAAAGACAAATAAGAAATCAATAATTTCAGAACAAAAAAGACAAGCTAACTATCTGAGTAGAAAGATCCAGCCCTCAGAAGATGAACCAAGGGACACCTGTGAGTCAAAGGACTTTGGCTGGGCATCATCGGACATCCTCATGTGGCAGGAAGGCCTGTGATCTGTCCTTGCAGTGAGCTGAGCACTCTGAGCGGTATAGCAGACATGGGCTTCACCAAGCCATCCACAGCCACTCATGTGGTCCCTGCCATGGCTGGGAAAGAGTGTGGCCTGGGTCATTCACAAGAGAGACGCAAGGTCACCAGCTTCCGTGGGCTATCCATGATCCTGTCTTTAGCAATGCGGTAACAGCTGTCAGTAGTCATCACTCACTGAACAGACCTTATCTGATTTCAGCCTCACGATTCTATGAGTTTCATACTATAATCTCCAATTTGTGCTCTGCTTAGTCACTCAGTCATGTCCAACTCTTTGTGACCCCACGGCCTGTAGCCTGCCAGGCTCCTCTGTCCCTGGGGATTCTCCAGGCAAGAATACTGGAGCGGGTTGCCATGCCGTCCTCCAGGGGATCTTCCCAACCCAGAATTGAACCCAGATCTCTTGCATTGCAGGCTGATTCTTTTCCATCTGAGCCACCAGGGAAGCCCAGTGTACAGGCAAGAAAAAATAAGACCCAGAGAGGCTGGGTAACTTTTCCAAGGTGATTCTTTGAATATGGTAGTTCTCAACCAAGGCTTACCCTTAAAACCCCAAATCACAGTGCCCAGGCTGCATGGTCAACCAATTAAACTAGAATCTCTGGGGCAGAGTATATTTAAAGCTCCCCAGATGATTCCAGTCCCACTCACTCTCTGCTTTTTTGCCATCCTCCCTTTGTCCTACCAAGTTTTGCGTGGTTCTAGATATACTTTTCTGGTGGTCAGGAACTCCTGCCCGCTCTCAGCTGTGTTCTGCAAGATCTTCTGTGTCTGGAGGTATATTCCTGATGTATCCATGGAGAGCGATGTACTCCAAGCCCACCTACTCTTTCACCCTCCTGGATCTCCCCCAGATGACTACAATGAGCAGCCACGGGTCTAGTATTGGATTGGCCAAAAACTTTGTTCAGGTTTTCCACCCACTCTTATGGAAAAACCCAAATGAACTTTCTGGTCAACTCTACAAATAGTAGGATTAGGATTCAAATCTGATTCCAGGCCTTTGCTTACTTTTCTCTGCAATACTGCCAACTGTGAAGTAACAATCCAGAAAAAAATTTTTTTAAGTCATCAAATGGCTTTCATACTGGACATATTGGGAGACCTGGGATTCAGAAAAAGGAAATCTCATTTGACATCATGTTTACTTTCCTTATAAATAGGATTAAAAACAAAACAAAACAGGTTGAGGGCTAAGAGTCTTTCCTATACAGCAGAGTGCATGGGCTTTGTGAACAGAACTTTCAGACATTCAGAATGTTTTTATTTTACTGTCCAGTTCCGGCCACGTACTTCTGGAAGGCTGAGCTGGAGTTTGACTTTAGGGTCTCAAGCTGCTTTCTGGGGCTCACAGTGTGTGTCAGCTCACGAAGGTACCCATGACCAACGTCATGCTCATATCTCATCTGCTCAGACAGATGGGTCCTGTCTGCCAATTCCAATGAATGCCTCAGTTAACAGCACTCATTTTCTAGGGCAAAATCATCAGGATTTAAACATCCTCTGCCGAGTGCCATGTGGAACAGAACATCCCATCTTCGTGACTTTTCCTGTCATAAGGAAATGATGGAAAATACTTTTCCATATTAAAAACGTTTGCCTTTCTGAGGATGAGAGCCACTGTGGCCACTTTAGCTGAGACAGCTAGTTTGGGTTATATAATAAAGACTTGCATAATCAGAGCCTTCACCCTGTCACTGCCCTCCAATTAACCCTTTCCTCTTTACCCTATAAGATTATAGCTTATAATTGCCTAAAGCCTCCCTAACAGTTCATCTCATGCAACTTCTGTTCTCACCAGCCATGGCCCATAGCTGTACAACACAGATATATTTTGCTGCCTGAGTATTTTTAAACCCTTCAGTAATACATGTTAGTTTCCATCTTTTAGGGGAGTATAAGGCACTCCTTTAGTTTCCACACACTTATCCAAGATACACTTACTGAGTAGCCTTCCTATGCTATATATGACCCAAGATACTGGGTGAAAAACACCAGTAAGGTCCAGCCTCTAACATGAGCATGCTTGCAGTCCAGCGGGGAAGCTGGATACACAAAAGACAAGTAAAACCCAAAGTAGTGGCTACATGGCGGACCCACCGGTGCATCACTTAATCAGCTGGGGAAGAAGGGTGAAGGGTGACAGAGAAGGGCCCCTGAACAAAGGAAATCTAAATGAAGGAAATCTGCAAAGAGACATCAAAGATGATCAAAAGCTGAAAGACCAACTGAAGAAACTCACTTTTGCAGGGCAGTCAGGATAGCATTTGCTTCATTCAAATGTTTTAAGTCATCCTAAAGGCCCCTCACAAAATGTCGTTCAGCCCCTTCTCCCTCCTAGTCCCCTGGGTCGAATCGCACACCACTACTCACTGTTCCTCAAGCAGACCATGTGCATTCATTCATACGTTTCTGTCCTTGCCGAGCCTGTGTTCTTCGTTGGGAATGCTCATTCCTCCCCTCGGTCCAGTGGGTGCCTATGAACCCTACGAAGTCCAGTACAAATGTCACCTTCTCTGGGAAGATGTCCCTACCTCTGGGCAACCATAGTACATGTGACATTATATTACAGTTATCTGGTTGCCTCTCTAGGCTGTATGTTTCTAGAGGACAGGGGTGTGTGCATGCATGCTAAGTCTCTTCAGTCGTGTCCAATTCTCTGAGACCCTGTGGACTAAAGCCTGCCAGGCTCCTCTGTCCATGGGATTCTCTGGGCGAGAATACTGGGGTGGGCTGCCATGCCTCCTCCAGGGGATCTTCCTGACCCAGGGATCGAACCTGCATCTCTTTCGTCTGTCTCCTACACTGGCAGGAGGGTTCACTGGGACCACCTGGGAAGTCCGAGAGGATAGGAACCGCATCTTAATCATTCTCACATGCCAAGTGTTTGGTAGCCAGGAGACACGTCATGTGCCTTCTTTTTTACAAAGGAATGAAGGAACAAAGCGAAACATTAAAAATTTGCATGAGGGACTTTCCTCTCCTCTGTTTACTCTCCCCTATTCATTCAAGTGTGCAGGTTCCAACACGGACAGCCCTACCCAACCCTCAGTAGAGAGGCGGATATGGAAACCCTCCCCGTGCCTTTCACCATAAACGCAGTGAGAAACCAGAATGAGCTCGGGGAGGCTGAGGTCATGGCTTTGTCATCACACTCAGACTGGTCCAGCCACTAGTCAGCATGTGTGATAGGGTCAACCAGTGGTGGTCCAGTGGTTAGGACTTGGCCTTCCAATGCAGGGGCTATGAGTTCGATCCCTTGTTGGGGAGCTAAGATCCTACATGCAGTGGGGCCAAAAAAAAAAAAAAAAAACAAAACAGAAACAATATTCTAACAAATTCAATAAAGACTTTAAAAACAGCCCACATCAAAAAAAAGTTTTAAATAAGATAAATAAACAGACCAAAACTCGCAGGAACTAAGACAACTCAAAGGCACAAGCACAGTCTCCCTAGCACAGGCTAATACAGGGGTGACTTAACAGGAGGAAGCCAGTATCAGCTCCTGGCAAGACAGGCAGAAGCAGTAACTTCTGAAAGGACGGCTCATTTGGCGATCGGCTTGTGTGCAATTGCGCCATAAGCAGACAGAGAATGGGGAGACTCAGAAGCAAACTGATTATTCATGAATCTAATCACAAGTAACAGCTCAAGAAAGGCCCTTCTGAGATGCCTGTAATAATTCATGCCAAGGACGGAGGGAACCCTGCCAAGTTGGCATCTGGACCTTGAGTACCACGGGGCTCAGGCTAGCGTGCGGTGAATCATTAGAGGCAGGCCAGCTCAACTCCTTAGACCCAGTGCTGACAGGACCAAGGTCGGGGTCGGTCTTCTCAGGCCGCAGCAAGGCACACTTTGCTGTGGCCAGAGCCTGCTTCCCTTTATCCAAGCCAGGCACTCCAGCATTTCTCTCATTTGAAAGACAGCACCTTCAGAGGCAGGATGAGGTGATTAAGGAGATGGATTTAACAAAACATGTTCCTACTCATACACTGCACTGAGCCTTCAAACAAGCCGAGTCAAGTGATACAAATGCCTAATGTTTAGGAACCCCGGACAGCGCCCGGGAGGGGTGGAGGGTCAGGTACTCTCCTCTATTCATTCAAATGTGCAGGTTCCAACACAGACAGCCCTACCCAACCCTCAGTAGAGAGAGAGGTGGATACGGAAACCCTCCCCAGGCTTTTCACCATAAACACAGTGAGAAAACCTCCGCTCAGGGAGGCTGAGGCCACGACTTGGTCATCACGCTCTGTCTGGTCCAGCCACTAGCCAGCATGTTACAGGGTCAACCATGGTTAATGATGAGGAATGGTAATTTATGTCTTGATGCTGTGTGGGGTTAGGAAGGGCACAAAGTCTGTTCATGCTCTACTGTGAGATGCCTGTACTGCAGGAGAAACTATTCTGGCCACCAGAACAGAGACGGGTATTTCAAAGAGGAAAAGACATGTGTCTTTCAATACAGAAGCCCTAGTTTTGATCGGCAAAATCAAGGCAGGTTCCCATAGAGTCTTCTACACGGTAAAAGACAGTTCCAATGTGCACACGGAGGCTTCCCTTACTCAAGAAGCCCATAAGGCACAGAAACAAAGCCTCTAGTTAACTTTTCGTTGTCCAGGATGAAAGGGTGCAAGGGGTGTGTGCAACTATAGATACGAGAACAAGCTGAGATATTGATAATCTAAAAAAAAAAAAAAAAATCTAGATGCTCTGCCACCAGATATCAGAAATTATCCTGACCTCAAACAAAACAAACTCATTTCAATCAAAGCATGAGAGAGTCTGATTCTTTGAAAATGACTTGACAAGCCTTCTCTGGAGTCTAGCTTCCGCTGGCCTGCAAGAGCCAGGTGCATTTTCATCCTCCCTCCAGTACTCAAAATAGTCCAGAAGATGGTTATGGGATAGGAAGCAGCAAAACACTTAAAAACAAAGCCCCTCGGAAGCCTGTCTCCTGTCTCTAGGGATTTGATGATCCTCCAAACAAGCGATTGATTTGAACCACAAAGCAAAGTGAAACAACTGTGGATAGACCACTCTAAAGGATAACAAAGGAGGCTTGGAGGTTCTAAACTTATATTCTCTATGGTCAGAGACCATGTGCATCACTGGTACATGATTTAAATGTGTTAAATGTGTTAAAAATGTACACTCTTGGGGAATACCCCATATCTACTGAATCTTAATCTCTAGGGGTTGGCACAAGAGCCTACATTTCAAAATAAGCTCTTCAGGAACTAAAGTTGGAAGACAACTTCTCCAAACCACAATGAACTGAGGTCTAAGGGTCTGAAGACTGTTGGTACCTTTGTCCTAGTTCTGATAAGCTCTGTGTTCCGAAATTGAGTTTGTGCCATTTTCATTGATAATTTCATAGCCTGAGCCCATTTTAAAGAGACTGTGTCTGCTCTTCCCAGTGTCTGGCACATAAAGAATTATCAGTGAATGGTGGTGGAATAGGTGACTAGATTATATGAGTAGGTCACATATAGAACAGGTTACCGCATGAATGAAATAATGAACAATGGAAGCTACTAGGGAAATAATAGATTTCAATATAATAATTACCAAACAGGAACCTGGAGTGAATTTTTGCCTTGATCACATGGAAATCATAGATAAATTTTTCTCTGGTCATTCCATGTCATGCAGTTGAAACAGGAAAAGAAATAGTGCAGACCACCGGTTGGAGTATGTGTGCAGGCATGTGCCGCATGCGTGTACACACACTCACATACACGCAGGTAGGGATCTAGCTGCCACATTCAATATTGATCAGTTCAGCAGGAAGCGCCAGCTGCAAATGTATTTACAATGGAAAAACTCAGCCTTGGGGGACTTCCCTGGTAGCCTAGTGGATAAGAACCTGCCTTGCAATGCAGGGGACACAGGTTTGATCCCTGCTCAGGGAACTAAGATCCCCATGCATCATGAAGCAGCAAGCCCATGTGCTACAGCTGCACCACAGTGAAAGATCCTGAGAGCCACAATTAAGACCCCACACAACCCAATGAATGAATACTAAGAAAAGAGCAATTCAGCCTTGGATAGGCAGCCCTTTAGGCAGGAAGTGCAGCCCTGCATCTTGATGGCTTTGCCCTTAACCTGGGGGCAAAAACAGAGTTTGCAGGTAATCTGCTAGGCTGGGCTTTGGCTCTTCTCTGGTCCTTAGCTATCTGTATCCCAATCTGCCAAAGGGCCTTCATTGGGAGTTTACTGTTCAAGGCATCATTAGAGCAATTCAGATGTGGTCCCAGCCCCCCAGGGACTCACAAACCCAAACAAGTACTGCCAGGTAAGAACAAAAGGCTACCAAATTGAAAGGAGAGCTCAAAGTAAACAGTAATGTGGCTGAGGTTGGATTATAGACAGACTGAGAAGCTAGGCTTTGATTTGGGCAAAAAAGGGTTAGGAGAAGTATTCACTTCTCTCCAGTCACTCTGTATTTTAAAATTCCCCAGCATTCCCAGAGGGGAATGGCATTTAGAACACAAGGTACGTTTATAAATCAAGAGATCAAATCATGTATGGCATAAGCCAACATAATATTGTAAAGTAATTATCCTCCAATCAAAAATATATTTAAGAAAAGATCAAATCAATCATAGTAAGTGGCTTCTTCTTTAGGTTTCCTTTCATTTTGTATTTCCTTATTTATCCTCCTAGTTGGTCTGAACTTTGGTTAAGAGAGTCTCAAGAAAAAATTCACCTGTCTTTCCCACATACTTCAAATTCAAAGGGAAACTTCAGGTGGAAATACCTCAAATCTAACATTAACTACTTCGAGCAATAGTGTCCCCCTAGGCAGCAAGGGATGTTCAAACTCACCGTACAATGCAGGCGCCCAACCCCACCCACTCCGCTGGCGAGCTGTAATCCCCCATTTCTCCCCATCAAGAAAGAAAGCTGAAACATGAATGAGTGAAATGGCATGACTATAGGCATAATCCTGAATGCAGTATAATTTTTTAAAGGAAATCATCTGAAAATAATTGTTGTTGACTGTCATTAATGATAAGTTGCTTTCAAAACAGCTCATAAGTTATTGGGGAAAAGAAATCGATCTGTCTTACTCAGTAACAGATGGAATACTTGTTTCCCAGGGCGTGGAAAAAAATGAAAATTCCTAGCGAACTGATAAGACCCTTCCCCCTGTATAAAGATGGGGCTTCCTTCAAAAACATGTTATCAGTGCTCTACAAATAGCTTTCAAAGTTTGCAAGTGCAGAGATAAGTCAACATCAGGGCATTGTAATGTAGCTTAGCCATATCACCTTCTTTGAGACTTACCCATTAGCTAAAGAATAGCTAAAGAATATCCATTGTCTTTTTGCCCACCCCACCCTCTTTTATGGATACAGACAACTGACCTGGGCTGGTGAGGCCAGTAAAGGAAGAGAGATTGGAGAGGAATGGAAATTGGAGAGTCCCCCAGCTTCTGGGTGGGCCCTCCCTATTTATTCCTACAGGTATTTCTCACTATAGCCGAAAGTCTTACTCTAAAATAAGGGTCTGTCATCTTATTTTCCAGAGCAATCGTGACACAAAAGTAAGACAGATTAAAATAGTTACACCTGCGAAGTGCTGAGGATAGTCTCTGACCCACAGTAAGAGCTGTGTAAGTATTTGCTGTTACAGAGATGACAACATCTCAAAGCTACAGCTCAGAAATATCACTGCCTAAGATTAGGCAGGAGAATAATCCAAATTCTTTTCTTTCCAAAAGGCAGGTGGTACCAGTTCTCAAAGGGGACATGGTCAGAGCTAAACTCCTGGTTATCAAAGCATGGCTCATCTAACTCAGAAAGAGCTCTTGATTGAAAAGTGCAAAAAAAAAAAAAAAAAAAAGGAGTGAAATGGCCTAAGTCATTCACCAGGTGACCTTGGGTACCATGGCAACTTCTTTGCAAGTCATCTTTTTAAGGACAGCAAACAGCTTTGAGATGAGAAGCAGCTGAGTGATAATACTGTCTCATTCCCTACCTCTGACAGCCTCCAATTTTGAGCGTATCTAGTAATCAGTGATGAAACATGCCAATATTTCCTATGCTTCTCTAACTTGTCCCACTGCATTTCTTTTGGTGTCTTATGACTTTGAAGGAGAGTCACAGGGTGAGTAGGGGCAGGATGGCTTTCTGAGAAGGCAGGAAGTGTGACGTGGCAGGAAATAAAAATGCATTCAAACAGTCTAGTTTCCTGGCCTGGCCTCCAGGGCTGCCTGGACCTGCAGAAAGTCTCTTATCCAGGCATGAGCCCAGCAAACTCTTGTGTTTAATCCTTTTCCAAAGATGCTTAAAACAGTTTGGAATGCTCATGTTGCCTACTCATGCTCCATCGCAATAAAACCAAGTGGCTTTCCATTTTCAACTGTGATCTGCAATATACTCAGCGACCATTCCAGTCCTCTCCCCTGGACACTATCCAGACAGGCACCTGGACATTTATCTTACTTGTCCTGTCTTTTTTTCATCTTTATTGTGTTAAATTCTCTGTCACAGAATCAACTGTGTTGTAAACCACAGAATCCTCATCTTTAATAAAGGAGAATTAAAAAGGAGAAATATATATATTAAATGTATATATGGGTTTTGTTGTTTATAAAACAGTCGAATCTATGACAGAGAAGGGGCCAACTGATTACAGAATAGAGAGAGAAGATTTGAGAGTTGTCTCTGCCCTGTTATATCCTTGTGTTTTATCTTTCCAACCACACTGCACATTTTTTAAGAGCAGAAATGATGCTAAAGTATTTCTAGCTCTCCCATCACTTTCCCTAACTTCCTATTAAATATTTGTAGGTACAGTAACAATGTGTACATGGCTTTTTGCATTTTATAAAAGGCTCTAACTCTTGGGATAAAACTCTTTTCTGCCACTTACCCCAGAGACATTAAGAGACCTTCCCATGTCAGTACTATCCAAAGCAATCTGCACATGACCGCATTATCACATTACCAGATAGGAGGGGCAGAGCCAGCGCCTGGACCTAGGTGGTACGGCCTCAGAGCCTGCATACTGAACCATCACTATACAGCCCCTCACAGTGGGGGGCCCACTTCTCTTTATACTCTATCACAAGACCTTCTTTCTCCATACACAATTTATTTACAGAGTCTTAAAAGAGTGAGCTCAACAAAGGAGCACGTTACAGTAAGGAGAGGAACTCAAGGTCTTATTTCCAGTTACCAGGGGAAATTTTATGAAAAAGGTAGGCTTGTTAAAAAATGCCATAAGCCCTTTGAAAAACAATGGATGGTGTAAATTTACTTTAAAATTACCCCTTTCAAAACATATATGTTGCTGTTCAAATATACAACTGTCCTAGGGAGGCTCGAGTGGAATTCTCAGGTAAAGTAACAGAGCTCCATGTACATGTATTAAACCCACAAATCATCATCTGAGCAAACACTGGGCAAGCGGCAGACTAATATAGGAAAAGTCAGTCCTGCCTGATCTTGCTCCTGGGTCAGGAGGCGCCTCACCACCCATGCCCAGGAGGAGAGAGATCATACCTTTTATCTCAGCTACTTCTGATTTCCTCTGCAGAGCTGACTTGAGTCAGGCTGTAGCAGCTGAACGCTCTCCTGGAGCCCAAGGCCTGCGGTGCCAGAGAAGCAGGCACTGCCTTGGCATCTCAGAATCATCTGGGAGCTCATCAGAGGGAGCTCAGGCCAGGAGTGGCCATAAGAACATTGAAAATAGTGGCAGATGCTCCTTCCACCATGAGGCCACAGACCTGAGAGGGGCCGGCTGGCTGAGGATATATTCCCCTCCACTCTCACAGGTAACCAGGCAACCCTGTGTGGGCTCCTCCTATGATGCGCCACTATCAGCCCAGCAGCCTCACGTTCAGAAGCCGAGGGGCCCACGGAGAGGCCATGAGCATGGCAGGAGCCGTGCCCGGGGACGTGTGGGTCAGACAAGACAGGGCACATCTGCTGCACAAGCGCGTGAGTTCATTCCAGCCCCTGGAGTCTGCCTTGCCCTGCCCTTGCAGAACTCCTACAGCAGGGCATTCTTATCTTGTACTCAGCCACAAGCCTTGTTCAAGGCTCAAGGGCACAGCTCTTCTAACTGCCTTCTAGGACAGAACTCCCCCAGCCATCAGCACACAGGAGGCCCCAACACTTTCTGGATTAGGTGATGGGTCATTCAGAGTGCAGGGCGCAGCAGCTCTGAGTCGAATCCTTCAGATGCCCAGGGCTCTTCTATCTGTCAGAGTTGAAGAGACAAGCTCTTTTCTACTTGGCTTTTGGTGACAGAAGAACCAGGAGATCAAATTATCAATTAAATGAAGCAAGCTAAATGGAAAACAAAGTATCGTTTGACAGGGCCTAATTTTTCCTTTCTTTCTTGCCTCAAGTTTTTGAGAGAATATACCTCTTTCCCTTCCAAGAAAGCTGTGCAAATTGTATAAAGATTTTTTGAGTAGGACTTGAGTCAAGTGAGCTTATGTTTGGAAAATGTACTGACTTGGGAAAGCAGCAGCAAAGTCATGGGAACTTGGCTAAGGGTTGGAATTTACCTTAAGGTTAATCCGGACTATGGGGGATGGCTACAAGGCAGCCCAACGCTTGTCAGTTCCCTGCAGATGAAGTAGGAGATCTGGGAGCCCCCACAAGGTTCCCATCACCCTCAATTACTTTCCATACCAACTTGTCAAAAAAGCCTAAAATATCACACTACTTACAAACAATTGATAATGTTCTGCATTAACGTTTATGTTTTAATTTGAGCAAATTCAAGATATCACTATAGGTACTAAAATGGCATTGCCTCTTGAGATGGGTAAGCCACACCAACCATGGGCATGCACCAGGGCTCTCTTGATGAACTTTGTTGCCTAAGAGGAAGACCTCACATGACTCACAGTCAGGGAACAGGACACAGATGCTTCTGAAGACAGCAGATTTGGGCAGGGCTGTGAAGAGAGAGACCGGAGGTGGGGGGGGTGGGTCCAAATCGGTTTGAGGTACATAGCAAAGAGGGGAAGATCATGAGAGGAGAATGCAGAAGGCCAAGTCTTAGCTACTTCATTGTTCTGCCCTGTGCACGCTCTGGTCATAAACACTCTAACTTTTAGCCCCAAAAGGTCAGTGCCCGGCGTACCTTCTATGAATCTTTCTATTTCTCACATTTCAGAATTCACATTCAGCTCTCCTAGAGTCAATAACAAATCAGTCCGGGCTCAGCCAGCTCTGTCCGTGGTACCCCCAGATCAGGTTCAACATGGATGGACCTCGAGAGTGTCATACTGAGTGAGGTAAGTCAGACAAAGACAAATATGATATCACTTATATGTGGAATTTTAAAAGTGGTACAAATGAACTTGTCTGCAAAACAGATATAGAGTTATAGATGTAGAAAACAAACTTATGGTTACCAAGGGGTTGTAAGAGTAGGCATGAACTGGGAGACTGGGATTGACGCATACACACTACTGTATCTAACATAGATTAAGAAGAAGAACATAGTGTATTCAGCACAGGGAACTCTACTCAATACTCCTTAATGGCCTAGATGGGAAAAGAACCAAAAAAAGAGTGGAGATACATACATACATATATATATATAAGTGTGGCTGTGTAAATGATTCACTTTGCATATATTTGAAACTAACAACACCGTAAATCAGCTATACTCCAATAAACATTTTTAAAATAAATAACATGGGGGGAAAGGAATCATAGCCTTAATAAAAACAACCCTTAAAATTTACATTTCTATCATTATTTATATTGAATTCAATGCCAAAGGATGGTGAACTTACAGAGCTGATGGACTGGGGGGGTCGTGTAACTGTCCCACTCCTCGGCTGATCCCAGCTACTCTGAGGCAGTCCCCACCTGCAGAGACCTCACTAGACCTTGTTTCTTTTGGGGGGATCAGAACAATGGTTTCCTGAGCTTCTTAAACCTCCTACCAAAATGTTCTAGAAAGGGCAGGAGGTGACATGGAAAAGAGGGGTCCAGCTCAGTTCAGTTGCTCAGTTGTGTCCGACTTTTGCGACCCTATAATCGCAGCACGCCAGGCCTCCCTGTCCATCACCAACTCCCAGAGTTCACTCAGACTCACGTCCATCAAGTCAGTGATGCCATCCAGCCATCTCATCCTCGGTCGTCCCCTTCTCCTCCTGCCCCCAATCCCTCCCAGCATCAGAGTCTTTTCCAATGAGTCAACTCTTCGCAGGAGGTGGCCAAAGTACTGGAGTTTCAGCTTTAGCATCATTCCTTCCAAAGAAATCCCAGGGTTGATTTCTTTCAGAATGGACTGGTTGGATCTCCTTGCAGTCCAAGGGACTCTCAAGAGTCTTCTCCAACACCACAGTTCAAAAGCATCAATTCTTTGGCGCTCAGCCTTCTTCACAGTCCAACTCTCACATCCATACATGATCACAGGAAAAACCACAGCTTTGACTAGACGGACCTTAGTTGGCAAAGTAATGTCTCTGCTTTTGAATATACTATCTAGGTTGGTCATAACTTTTCTTCCAAGGAGTAAGCGTCATTTAATTTCATGGCTGCAGTCACCATCTGCAATGATTTTGGAGCCCCCCCCCAAATAAAGTCTGACACTGTTTCCACTGTTTCCCCATCTATTTCCCATGAAGTGATGGGACCAGATGCCATGATCTTCGTTTTCTGAATGTTGAGCTTTAGGCCAACGTTTTCACTCTCCACTTTCACTTTCATCAAGAGGCTTTTTAGTTCCTCTTCACTTTAAGGCCCATCAAAAAACAACATTTTTTTCTTTCATCGTACATTTATCTTATAATTAGACAAAGTTCATATCTACTATAAAAAGCATCTGCTTTTATTCTTACATAATTCTCCCCCCACTCCGAAATTTCTGGGTACAATGGATACTCCAGGAAGCAGCTGTTTGGAACAGAGGCAGGGGCCTCTCTGGGTGACTAAACCTTTTTTTGCCATCTGAGCCACATGTGGGCAGAAGCTAAGCCCTGTGACAATGGGGAACCAGTGAAAACTGCAAGCCTTGACTCTGCAGTGACCCACTGGCTCATGGGGCCTCTTAGGACCCGGAGAGGGTGACCATTTAAACACAAACCCACAAAGCTGGTTGAAGGATGAAAGGAAATGATACATGGGACACGCTCCATGCTAGGCACTCAAGAAATGTTAACTATTAATATTTCTCTTCCTCCTATCTAGTTAGAAAAGACCACATCCTTCCCCATTTACAGCCCTTTAGAGGCCCCTCAGGCTACAAGGCTCTTCACGATGGGCCACCACCGAACCCTCTGGGCTCATTTTCTGCTTCTTTCCCCAGTCACTCATGCTTGGATCCCACCATTTAGTCTGAGATGATTTATGGTCCCCAAAGGTCTGTGTTCTTTCACACCCCAGAGGTCCTGTGGGTTCTGAGTGCTCTCCCTGGAAGGCCTCCATACAGCCCCCCACTCTACCTGTGACTCCCCTCACCTGATCAGACCCAGAGGAGGCAGCACCCCGTCTGTGAGACTTCTCAGCCCCTTGTGCCTCCATGGACCCAGTGTCTGCCTCTGAGGCAGCAGGCATCATGCTCAGTTCCTATCGCTACTTGTCCATCTCATCTTTCAAGTGTCCTGCTCATGGGGGAGTAAGACTTCATCACTCCATGCCTTGTCTACACAGAGAAGACACTCAACAAGCATCTGATGAATAAATGCATGTGCGTGGGAGCATGAGTAATGTGGGGGATGGGCTGGTGGGTGCCACAGAAGACAGGGGGATATACTTGCCCAGCACTGGAGCCTGTACATGGACTGCCACGACCCCTCAGCCCAGCACTGCAGGTAAGAGGGCCACCAGAAAGGTTTCTATATCTTGACTGCAGTGGACAGAGAGTTTTATTTGCCTAAGTCTAACTATACCATCTTCTCCCCACCAGCTAAATACCAAGATCCAGGAGACACACATGTGCGCACGCAGGCACAGTTCCTTCCGCTAGCTATTTCCTGCCACTTCAATTTTGCCAAAATGCTTTCCTTACTCCTGCATGGGCATTTTGTTCCAAACTTTGTACTTTTTCATTTTAGTCATTTTCATTATCTTATCCATTTTGCTTCCTGAAAGCTGTGTTTTATCTTACAGTCTTTGTGTTATTTTATCTATTTTTTAACTTTAGATTTTTAAAAATGGAGTTCTTCAGGGAAGGGAGCAACTTCAAGGTTACTTAGTACCAGGACACAGAGGTTCCATATAATCTATGCCTTTGGGAATTCCCAGATTCATAAGAAAGACAAAAAAAAAAACCCTAAAAAAGGTGATATATCAACTCTCAAAAGGCACACAAAAATGGGCCCCAAATAGTCTCCAGCACCTCAGCACCTGGGCTTGAATGGAGATAAGTGAAGGGGGAGGCTGGACAGGCAGCGGTGGTCAGGGTAATCTCTCACATGGTTACGACTGCCTCCCAGCTTGTCCAGGCTGTAATTCTCACAATACACGCACCCTCTCCTGGTTTTTTCACACAGCACAGGCAATCACTAGGCAAGATTACAAGAGGTGGGGCTCACCCAAGAGTATTTATCCCCTCCCTCCCAGGCATCATCATCATTTACACTGAATGACATGATTCAGCACCTCCTAAAGGAGGTTGCAGCCATTTTCTGATACAGGACCAACGCAGGGAAAGAAAGGCATCCTGACAGAGCCAAGAGTGGGGTCAGATCTTTCCTTTCCAGCCTTCCCATGCCCTGACACCTGGATTCCTACCAGAGGATTCTCAGTGGGAGGGAGGGAGGGAAGGAGAGGAGAAGGGTGCTCACTGGGCAGCCAGCAGCCCCAGCCACAAGCGTCTGCACTCGATGCTGGGGGGAAGTGGTCTCTGCTAACTGGTTCAGAGAGACAGCAATGATGATGGAAGACAACTGAAGGGAAGAGACTGAAGGAAAGAAAGTCATCAGTGCATAATGAGAAGGGGGCTCTTCTAGGCTTGGTGGATGTTTTTATTATTTTTCTCCAGGAGCAAAAGACCCCATAATTGTCTGCTATCTTACCTCTTGGCACTTAGAATTACGGACATTAATCCTTCGTTCAAGTAGTATTAGGTCAGTTAACATTTATACTCATATACTCAGGGTGGGGCTAGTGGTAAAGAACCCACCTGCCAAGGCAGGAGATGTAAGAGACATGGGTTCAGTCTCTGGGTTGAGAAGACCCCCTGGAGGAGGTCATGGCAATCCACTCCAGTATTCTTGCCTGGAGAATCCCATGGACAGAAGGGCCTGGCAGGATACAGCCCATGGGGTGGCAAAGAGTCTGACATGACTGCAACAATTCAGCATGTGCTCAGGGTGGAGACCTCTTTCCTATAGGTACTTACTCCCCAAGTCATCTCATACTCATATGTCATCCAGTCTGGAGAGATAGATAGGTCTCAAATTTATATAGCCTGTCCAAAATTTCCTTTTGATCTGAGTCTGAATTCTCAACTCCACCTGCCCTGACACATCCCTCATACTTGATCCTCTAGAAGTGTTTGTCATCTTAGTAATGACTCCTTCCTTCCATTTAATCAGGCCAAAGTCCTTGCAGATGGCCACCACCCTGTCTCATCGCCCCACAGGGAATCTGTTACAGCATCCAGCCACTTCCCCTACGCCTCTGCTGCTCCCATCGTCCCACAGGGAATCCAGCCACTTCCGCTCATGCCTCTGCTGCTCCCATCCTGCGCTATGTCACCATTATTTCTTATCTGAACTATTACGGTGTTCTCCTCACTGATCTCCCTGCTTCCACTCTTGCCCTACTTTGCTCTCAAAATAGTTATCAGATTGAGGCTTTCATGATCTAAGTCAGAACACATCACTCTCCTGCTCAAAATCCTCCAACAGTTCCACTGCCCTAGAGTAAGGGTCACCATCCACATACTGCCCTACAGGGGTGAGCCTGCCACAGCCCCCCACCCTCTGGTTTCATCTGCAAACTCTCCTCTCACTCATCCCACCCCAACAACCCTGGGCTTTGTGCTTCCTCTTGGATGCCCCAGGGCCTCTACACTGGCTGTTTCTTCTGTGTGAATCCTCTTCCCCAGATATCTACACGGCCTACTGTCTCACATAATCTGCGTCTTTCCTCAAATGTTCCCTAATCTGTGTGACAGCTTCTCTGACCACTCTGTATCAAGCGATCCATGACGGCGCCAATTTTGTTCACTGATATATCCCTGACATGTCAAAGACGCTCATTTCATGCTTCTGAACGATGAGGAAATGGAGCTAAAGATGGTCATGTGATCCAAGCTTGGACAACTGGCCTTTCTCTCCTGGGTCTGTGAATCCTGAAGGATGGTGGGGTGGAAACGTCCCAGAGTGTATCGATCCCAGCAGTGGGGCCCTGACAGTCTTGGCCTGATACCTGGCCTGTCCTCGATTCATCTTTTTCTCAGCCTGATTCTGCATCAATGCCTTCAATTCTGTGAGTTACTCTATCTCCTTCCAATAAATTCTCTATCCTTTTCAAATTAGCCAGTGTCATTTTCCATTACATGAAACTGAAAAACTCTAACTGATGGGCCATCTCATTTCCCAATTCTTGTTTTCTCCTGTTCTGGGTTTCCCAGCCACTCAGTAAAAGTGATACGTGTTCCAGGAGAGTTCCGGTCAGACTAGTCTTGTTATTGACATTTTATGACTCCCCTAAAATACCACTATTGTACTAAAAATAATACTGACAGGTTCCCATATTCCTTTATAGCTCAAAAATATAGGTTAACTTATTTTACTAAAAAGAAAATGGAAGCCCAAGAAATGAAGTGGCAGATTGTGTGAAAAGAGAGTCTAGAGTTTAATGTTTGGTTGCTAAAGAAGAAAACAGAATTCAGAGGGAGAGTGGCCAACTCTGTGCTCAAAAATGCTCATTCTCAGTCCTGGAAAGTGCTAGAACAGTGCAGTCAGTTATCAACCTGCACAGTGTCCATTCCTCCTAAATCATAGCTGCTGGACTATAACGCACCCCCTGCCCCCCCAATAGCTGAAGGCCCCCATTAGAGTGCATGGTTTGCTTTCAGCCCTTTACAAGGCCACATCTGGCCATGGAAAATCCTCAAAGATGATGCTCACCTGGCGGGACCACCACAAGCCAGGTCTGTTCAGCTGATCCTGGACAATTCCTCTGACATCACCAGGCTTGTTTTCATTGGAAGGAGAGCAGTAGGGGTCAGGGAGAAAGAAACGCTGATAAAAGCTCTTTAACATTCTGGCATGAGCAGCCGGGGATAGTGCTTCTCAGCTCTAACTAAACATGCTTGCAGTTTTGCTTGGACATTAGCCATAGGGCCTTAGCCAAGATGAATTTTCAGTCTAAGATAACTGGAAGTTCAGTGTGTGCACACTTAGTTGCTCAGTCGTGTCTTACTCTTTGTGACCCCATGGACTGTAGCCCAACAGGCTCCTCCGTCCATGGGGATTCTCCAGGCAAGAATACTGGAGTGGGTTGCCATGCCCTCCTCCAGGGGACCTTCCAGACCCAAGGATCGAACCCAGGTTTCCCACATTTCAGGTGGATTCTTTACCATCTAGCCACCAGGGAAGCCCATGAATACTGGGGTTGGCAGCCATTCCCTTCTTCAGGGGACCTTCCCAACCCATGAATTGAACTGGGGTCTCTCACACTGCAGGCAGATTCTTTATCAGCTGAGCTACCAGGTTTCCCTTTCCCAGAAGTTATCTTAATGACAAAGTTGATCAGCACCCTGGACAGTGTTCTCCACGAGCCCAAGGAGGGTTGGGCTGCAACCTGAAATCAGCTCCAGGACATGGGGTCCTACGAGCTATAGGGAAGAGCCCGGCTGTTCCATCTTAGTGCCTGTTCCCAAGATATCCTGAGGATACCAGGAGGAAAAACAAACACGTGAACACAAACCAAAAAAATCTGTAGCAGCTCTGTAAATACTGGGCTGCCTAGAGGGATAAGAGCTAAATAAAGATAGCAGAGCTTTCTGGAAAAAGAGACATAATCAGGATTTTGAAGGAAGGGAGGGACTTGATGTGATAGAGAGAAAAGTATACAAGGCAGGAGGGCGTAGATAGATAAAGACGAACAAGACAAGTCTGACAAACTGATTTCCATCAATACATCTGAAGTGTTCCCCAGCACACCAGGAAATACCATTTCTGAAAAAAATGTCCCACCCTGTCTTCTTCAAATTATATTCAAATATATTCTTCAAATAGTCTCAAAATCAACTCTCTGATAAAGCCCTTTTCATTCTCTTTTTCTAAAAATGGACTTTTACCTTCTAACAATGATGACTATATTTAGGCCTGATGAAATGTTAGCCACGTCTATGAGACCTGCGGTTCCTTTCCTGATTACCCAACTCTATTGTTACTCGGTACATTTTTCCTTCCTTTTTTCCTAGATCCTCAGTCCTACACTCTGCCAGAACTGTTCTCTTCTGGAAAGCTTTTAGAATTTGACTTACAGGCTGCCAATGTCTTACTTCTTTGCCCTTTTTTATTTACCTATTAGGATTTAATTAGGTGTATTAGAAATAGTCATCTCCCTTTCTCCCTCCTTTGAGAAAAAGTCTCTGATTAAATTTTATGATTAGAAAGAATTTTTCCTTATTCAAAAGCCTTTTGAGGAACTAAACTCGGACTAGTTAGAGCCAAAAAACACACTCAGCACTTCTCCTTCATACAGTAACGACAGGCAGTGAGCAGAAGGGAGAGAGGTATGAAGAACATTTCGGCAACAATGGACAAGACAGAAGAATCAAAGCACCATCAGGAAAGCCAGTTCCAGAAGCTAAGACACAGGAAAGGGAAGCTGCTCTGAAACCAACACTGAAGCAATACCTTCAATCACTCCGAATCAGAGTGACCAGGGTATCTGCTTTCTCCCCATAAAAATCAAGTCTCTAAAGAGGCTAAATAATTTCCACTTGAGGGGACACATGCTCATTTAAATCGGTCCGTTTGGGGCTTGGATCACATGTCACTAGGGCCCTTCAAATGGCTGGGATGCGAACAAGAGAGCTTTCTCAATCTTATCATCAATGACTCAACAACCATGAAGATATAAAAAAATAATAGAATCTTGCGAAATTTCCTCTTCATTTTGGTTTCTATAAACATAGATCCTACCAACAATGGGACAGATGAATTCATATTACTAAGTCAAAACATGTTGCTACATACATGTTCCATATAAATGGTGCAAGAAAACCCCAAAGCAAGAAGGGACCAGGCCAGATTCCTTCCTAGTGGTCTTGTTCCTCAGGCCTTCTGCTTACACAGGTTGGGTGGTCAAAGGGAGGAGGGAAGACGTGGCAGCTTTAAAAGATGGGGTCAGGCAGAAGCAAAGACTCAGGCCATCTTCCTTCCTGGGTCTTGACACTAAGCTGCACATAAGCAATTGTTCTACCCAAGCCTTGCTTCTGGGAAGCAGGCATAAGGAGGTTGAAGGTTTAAGAGCTGAATGGAAGGTCCTCAGAGACAGCCCTACCCCAGACTTTCTCTAGGGGGTGGTCCTAGAACCACCCCCTAGAGAAACAGATCTCAACCTGTTTGATCTTAACAAAGGAATGCAGGAACAGAGGACAAGTAGTCAAACTATAGGGCAGATAAAGCAGAGTCCTAGTTTCTAGTCCCTCCTCAAGGGATATACATAGTAATAGACCTTTGAATTCTGTGGGAACTAAGGCCCCCACCCAAGTGAAGGGTGGAACGATGATGCTGACCCAACTGATTTCAATCAACTAAGACTTGGATTCTGTGGACCTTTGCCCCAATCCTATGCTGAGTTCTCCTCTGCTCAAGCCCCTTCATGATTATGCATGTTCAGCTCAGTTCAGTCACTCAGTTGTGTCTGACTCTTTGTGACCCCATGGACTGCAGCACACCAGGCTTCCCTGTCCATCACCAACTCCCGGAACCTACTCAAACTCATGTCCATCACTTCAGTGATGCCATCCAACCATCTCATCCTCTGTCGTCCCGTTCTCCTTCCGCCTTCAATCTTTCCCAGCATCAGGGTCTTTTCCAGTGAGTCAGTTCTTCACATCACGTACCGTAGCTTAAAACTTCCCCAGTTTTGCTGTCTGGGGAGACACTGCTTTGGGAACAGTCCTTGGTGTTCTTGTTACTTTCTGCAGGTAATAAACCCTTCCCCCAGTCTTTGGCTTGGCTGCGTCTTTTGGCTTGACATCCATGAAGAGACAGACACGAAACAGGAGGGAAGGGGGCAGGGCACAACCTTTAAAAGAATGACAGCTGTTGGCAATAGCATAACATAAACTGGTAAGAACAAACTAGGTCTAAGATTTGACTTCCAGTAGAGTGGGAGCCTCACTATATGCTCATTGTAACACTTGAGCCTACTAAGCAGCACACTCATCGGCACTGTGATAGCTTCAAGGTCAACTATAACAAGCCAAAATGTTGCCCAGTTCCTGAAAATCCCTGCCCCTTATTCAAAATAGTTGGACTAATCCTCTCACTCATTAGCCCATGGAATTACTGAGCCTATAAAAAGTAACTGCTTTTCTAGTCTGGTCTCACTTTCCAAGATGACCCCATAGCCTGGGACTGCTTTTGCCTTTTGAGACAGACTGCATTCTTTCTATGGAATGTGTATCTCTCTAAATAAATCCACTTCTTGCCTAACACTATGCCTTGCATTGAATGCCTTCTGAGCTGAGATATAAAGAACCTGAGCCTCACTAAGCCTTGACACTGGGTGAATGATTCTAATTACAAGACCATTGGTTCAAGTCCCAGTCTGGGTTTTGGTGGGGTTCAAGTCCCAGCCCATGGTTTTAAGTCCCAATCTGAGGTGTGTGGTTTCTAATCCAATTTTCAGGCAACAAACTGAGAGTACAGCCAAAGTTCTGTGTGCCAGAGACTGGCCTCAGGTACCAAGTGGCGAGAGTCAGCCTCCCACCGACCTGAAAGGACAGCCCAAGCACTTGGGGACTTCTGCAGTGAGGGTCTGCATTAAGTAACTGGAAATCAATGCGGAAGCATTCTAAAGAACTACATAAAAAAATTGTTGGAGGTGGGCAAAAAAGCACAGCTAGGATTAAAAGGATTCCTGGCAGGCAAGATTTTATTTAATTTGCCTGAAGCAAATTGATTACTGATGGTACTCCCATAACTCCTGGAAGGAAGGCAACTCAGTGAGCTGCCAGAGGCTGAGTCAGGAAGTCACCTGCCAGAGACCAGAGCAAGAAGGGATCGCAATGCGTGGACGCAGGCCTCCTCAGAAGCACCAAATTAGGGTGCAGGAAGACCGAGAGAACAAAACAATGGAGAAAAAGACAATGGAGCTGACCTGGGTCACCATGAACTCTGAAGGAATTAATCTACCTTTGGGAATTTAGCTGGAACAAATATTATTTCTGAGAATTTGGCTGGAGTAAATCTTAGCAAGAGGGGACTACTGACTCAAGGTGACCTTTGGTCAAAGGGAGTTGTCACAAAAGGATGCCCTTCATTCCGCCGGAAGTCCTAATGCTCTGGTCCCCATGGTTTTATCTCTAAGTTCCCAGGCAAATGAGTTGTATTCTAGCAGACGTGAAGTGGGATTTCTGATCTGAGAGTCCCAAACCCTCCACTTCCTAAGGGCTTGAGGAGGCAACACCCAGACTCCCGTATCACTCAGATTTTTCCTTTCACAAAGCTAGTGGAGATGATGGCATTCCAGTTGAGCTGTTTCAAATCCTGAAAGATGATGCTGTGAAAGTGCTGCACTCAATATGCCAGCAAATTTGGAAAACTCAGCAGTGGCCACAGGACTGGAAAAGGTCGGTTTTCATTCCAATTCCAAAGAAAGGCAATGCCAAGGAATGCTCAAACTACC
>SJYQ01000598.1:48205-104595 GCA_006410935.1 Redunca redunca | reverse complement strand
ACTGGAAGAAACACAAGCTGGAATCAAGATTGCCAGGAGAAATATCAATAACCTCAGATATGCAGATGATACCACCCTTATGGCAGAAAGTGAAGAGGAGCTAAAAAGCCTCTTGATGAAAGTGAAAGAGGAGAGTGAAAACGTTGGCTTAAAGCTCAACATTCAGAACACTAAGATCATGGCATCTGGTCCCATCACTTCATGGGAAATAGATGGGGAAACAGTGGAAACAGTTTATTTTTTGGGGCTCCAAAATCACTGCAGATGGTGATTGCAGCCATGAAATTAAAAGACACTTACTCCTTGGAAGGAGGGTTATGAGCAACCTAGACAGTATATTCAAAAGCAGAGACATTACTTTGCCAACTAAGGTCCGTCTAGGCAAGGCTATGGTTTTTCCTGTGGTCATGTACGGATGTGAGAGTTGGACTGTGAAGAAGGCTGAGCGCCGAAGAATTGATGCTTTTGAACTGTGGTGTTGGAGAAGACTCTTGAGAGTTCCTTGGACTGCAAGGAGATCCAACCAGTCCATTCTGAAGGAGATCCACCCTGGGATTTCTTTGGAAGGAATGATGCTAAAGCTGAAACTCCAGTACTTGGCCACCTCATGTGAAGAGTTGACTCATTGGAAAAGACTCTGATGCTGGGAGGGGTTGGGGGCAGGAGGAGAAGGGGACGACCGAGGATGAGATGGCTGGATGGCATCACGGACTCGATGGACGTGAGTCTGAGTGAACTCTGGGAGTTGGTGATGGACAAGGAGGCCTGGCGTGCTGCGATTCATGAGGTCGCAAAGAGTCAGACACGACTGAGCAACTGAACTGAACTGAGCACGCAGCAGTGCCTGTGGGATGGGGCTGAATTTGAGGGAGGGCATTGTGTTTCAGGTCTTAGTTGGTTTCTGCTGCCTCAGGCACTTTCCCAGTAAAGGACGGTAACTAAAGGCCTCACCAGGCCCCTCATACCCCATCCTCCCAACTCTCACCTGTGGACACAGTCACAAGACACCATCTGGAGGCTGATTGCTCCTGGAGCAGATTTAATGACCTGTGGGAGCCCGATACAGAGTGAGAGGAAGAAGGATGTGCCCGAGGGATTCAGGTTATAGAAACAGATCAATGAGGCTCAGTTCACAGTGTGTGTGTGTGTGTCTGATTGTCTGTGTCTTTAGGGGTGGAGGATATACAGAAATACTTCAAAAGCTTTGTTGATGGCACTTATTTGTGGGTCCCGAAAATGTACTGCAGCAGGAAAGAAAGAAAGAAAGACAAAGTTTAAAAAGCACTGGGAAGAAATTCAGGGTCAAAGAAGGGAGCCATTGGTGTATGTTTCACGTGATAGAGAGATGACTTCACAAAAGATGAAGGAGAAATGTGCACTTCTGGCCAAAGCAAGGGGCGTGGAGAATAACAAGATGCGAGCCTGGGGGTGGGGGCTTGAGACAGCCCCTGCTGTTTTCTCTAGGTGGCAGGGAAGGCAGTGTAATCAGTTTCCCTCCAGTTGTTCAGAGACTTCTAATTAAGCAATAAAAGTCAACCAGAGTGCCCCGGGAAGTGCCCTGGGAGAGGCTCTTGGGAGAGATAGTGGGATCCAGGCAGCAGCAGCCCACCCCGGAGGGTCAGCCTGCCTTGTGGAAAGCCTTCAGGGCTCAGGTCTTTAGACAGCCCTTCCACTGGGGTACAAAGAAACACTCCCAGTCACTGTCTCTACCTGGACAGTCCCCAGCAGAGGGACTGGGGCTGCCAGCGGGCCTGAGTAGGCCGGGCAGCCTGGGGGTGCTAGTTACAACCGGGGTGGTGGGACTGAGAACCCTCAAAGCTTCCCAGGAAGCCGGGCTGACAGCGCAGGAGTGAGGAGTTGGGTAGTCCAACACAAGCACCTGCTTTCAGGTACAAGGACAGGGGCTGATGGAGCCTCTGGCCTGTCCATCAGGAGAGACTGTTATACTTAGGTCGTTGAGTAGCCAGGAGTCTGCTGGTGAGCAGCCCAAACCTCAGAAAAGCAGATCAGCCTCAGAGTTGGAAGAAACCCTACTTCTTCACCCCAAACAGCCTGAGTGCCTGCTATATGCCGGGGCTGCGAGCAGAGCTGCCCCAGGGATCTCACTCTGCACAGCCCGGGCAGGGAACCAGCTGGGGCTGGGAGCTTCCCCCTCTCCCTGTGGGCAGGGCTGCACCTAAGCTCAGCTTCCCAGGGGCTGGGGCTTCTGCTCTGTGGCAGTAGCAGGGTCTACAGCTTCTCCGGGGCCCTAGGGCTCTCCAGGTGCGGGGCAGCTAGCTTTCCCTTTTATGTGTTATGTTGGTTGCTCAGTCATGTCCAACTCTTTGTGACCCCATGGACTGTAGCCCACCAGGCTTTTCTGTTCATAAGGATTTTCCAGGCAAGAATACTGGAGTGGGTTGCCATTCCCTTTTCCAGGGGATCTTCCCGACCCAGGGATCGAACCCAGGTCTCCTGCATTGCAGGTGGATGCTCTACCATCTGAGCCCCCAGGGAAGCTTTCCCAGCCTACTCCTATAATCCATTAGCTCCCTGGCCTGCCTGTGCCAAGGCCCTTCCATGGCTCTTCATTACCAGCTTGCTCTCTCCCTTGCTGTATAAGAGGGAAGATGCTCAAGGGAATGGGGTCCCTCCACTGGAATGAGCACCCAGAATGCCCCCTCACCTCTCTCTGAGATGTCTTACTTCTCTCACTGACCTTCAGCCCATGTTCCTTAACCCATGCTGTGTGACACTGAAGAACTGGTCCCAGACCCCAAGGCAACGGTTCTTCAGATTTAGGGGCATTAGGATGCTACAGGAATTAACATTATATGGGTTTCTGGGTCCAGTTCTGGAGAGATTCTATGTCAATAGATCGAGTATGGGGCCAAGAACTTGCCTTTGCAACCAGGGACCATATCTTGGGAACAACTCCCTAGTGCCCGAGGGACCCAGCCTGCAACACACAGGTACCATTAATTACGGGGGATACAGCAGGGGACAAAACATCTCTCACAAACAAGTCTCAAACAAAGATTGTACATTTAAAATTATACACTGCTTAGGGCTATGAAGGGAAAAAAGAGTGCTCTGAGTAAACGTTGATGGGAAAACTAACTTGGATTGGGAGCACAAGGGTCAGGGGATGTCTCTTGGAAGAAGTGCTTTAGGCGTGCACTGGGTGTGCGTGCTCGGTCGTGTCCGACTCCTTGCGGCCCTGTGGACTGTAGCCTGCCAGGCTCCTTTGTCCATGGGATTTTCCAGGCAAGAATGCCGGAGTGGGTTGCCATTCCCTTCTCCAAGGAATCTTCCTGACCCAGGGATCGAACCCAGGTCTCTCATGTCTTTGGCATGGCAGGCGGATTCTTTACCACTGAGGCATCGGGGCAAAGCCCAATGGGTGCATTGCATCCCCTCAATTTCCCGGGGCAGCCAAGTTATAAATATTCCCCATTTTTAAAAAAATATGGAAATTCTGTATTTGGCATATTCAGGCTCTATTTTCAGATGTCCATTTGTTCCCAAAAGTAGCTGAAAAGACCTTTGCTATGTAGGCTGGTTGAGAAACTATGGTCACCAGACTTAAAAGCCATCTACCCAGAATAATGAGATGCAAAGCAGAATTCATGCCAGAGCATGCCTTGGCTCTGCTCCAGGGCAGAGTTGATTTCACTCTGCCAAGGGGCCACAGCTGCAAGGAGGCCAGGCCCTGGGGTGATGGACTGTATATAAGGCACAGGAGGCCAGCAGGACCCACCACTCTGGGCTCCTGAGCCCAGCTGGACTCTAAGGATGGAGTGGGAGGGCGGGTGTTTGGGATTTTTTATTCCATGCTCTCCACTACTTCATTCCCCAAAAGCAAAACAAAAGCACCGCACTCAATGTGCCTCACCGACAGCCACTTTTCAAAGATCAGGAGAAAGAAATCCTCGGTTAACAGAGGAGTTATTGAGTGACTGTTATGTACAGACACACAGAATCCTCAAAACATAATCCTCGCCCTTGAAATCCTTAGATTTGTTTTAGAAACAGTGCCTAGCACAGGGCTGCATACTAGCAAGAAACTCAGTACCGGGAAATGGTAATAAAAAGGACCAACAATAATAAAATGTTACGGTATTATATAAATTACATAACCATAATCGTCGCTGTACCAAAACACATTGCTCCCCTGGGAGGGGAGTTCCCCAGGCCAAGATCAGCAAGCACAGGGCCTTCCAGTGGAGACTCAAGCCCTTGTACCAGAGACCCTCCCGGCCCATCCCACGAGTGCTAAGCCACTCAGTCAGGTCTGACTCTGCAATCCCATGGACTATAGCCCGCTGGGCTCCTCTGTCCATGGGATTCTCCAGGCAAGAATACTGGAGTGGGTGGCTGTGCCTTGTTCCAGATGGTCTTCCCCACCCAGGGGCTGAACCCACGCCTGTTACACTTACCTGACTCTGGCCCCTGTGGGACCACCTGTCTTCACCATCTGAGCCCTGGGTGACAACCATGAGTGTGTTTCTACACAGGAGCTCTCTCTCTTCACCCCGGGGATCAGCATCCTTGGGCCTCTCAACAGCCTCGGCCACTTGGGGAAGAACAGTGGCCTCCCAGGTACAGGCCTGGGAAGACACAGATTTCCCATCCTTCTGCCTCTGCACGTGTCAACCAGGGCTGCCTACAGTCCTGCCATTCCAGCGTGATCCTCAAAGTGTCGACAGCTGCGACACAGGCATCACCACAGGGGCACTTGTCAGGAATGTAACTCTGACCCCTCCCTGAATCTGACCGGCTGAATCAGAATCTGCATCTTAACAAGATCAGAGCTGACGTGTGTGCACACTGAAGACTGAGAGACTCTAGTTTACAAAACCAGGCTGGGGAAGAAATAGCTCTCCTCGGCTGCCTGTCAGCGCAACGTTCTCAAGGGCCCTTGTACGAGGGAGAAGCGAGGCTGCTCAGTCCCCCTCTGCAGACCCATATGGTTGGGTGGGCTAGTGGGAAGGACTTGGGATTTGGAGTTGGAAGATCTGAGTTCCAGTTCTAGTTTTGCCACATAGGCATCGCCAACTTGATGGACATGAGTCTGAGCAAGCTCTGGGAGGTGGTGATGGACAGGAAGCCTGGCGTGCTGCAGTGCATGGCGTTGCAAAGAGTCGGACACGACCTAGTGACTGAACTGAACCCACCTTTCAACTCCTCTGAGCCTCAGGTTGTGCATATGGAAAAATAGGAGAAATAATAGCATCAACCTCACAAAGTTATTGCAAGGATCAGATGAGATAAAATATATGAAAGTGAAGTGGGCATAGACATTCAAAGGGCGTGTGCACTCCCAAACACAGATGTGCACATGTGATCAAGCTTGAAGCAGAAGGTAACCCTGTCCATTGCTTCAGTAGACTCAACTGCATCCCGGGGCAGCAACAAGCAGGTCCTGGTGAGCTCATCTGGGGCACAGAGGGGGAAAACCAGACACAGCTTTGGGCATGGTGGAAACTGAGCCAGGGACACGGCTCAGGGTTTGAACCTCTCTTCCTCAATCTCCAGTTTTGTAAGCCAAGTCAGGGGAAAGGAATCATGGTCTTCTAATTGGACTTTAAAATCTCTTAAGCTGTAGGGAGTGGCCTTTTTGTTCCATTCACAGCCAGGCCAGGATGGGATTATGGGGAATCAAAGGATACAGATGAGAATCATAAGTCAAGCAGGGACAGGTGAGGGGGATGTGCCAAGATGGTAGAGGCCTCCTGCCCATGCTGCCTGGCTTAGGACATTGTATCCATGCTCTCCAGAGCAGAGAGGGTAGGCAGATACCCCTAGAACCCAAATTCAATAAGGCTGATAAAAGTATTAGCGTTCACCTAACGTTCTCATTTTACAATGAGCAACATCAAGGTTAACAACCTGGCCTAGTGGAAATACATGGGGTACAGCCCAGGTCCCGACAATAGTCCAGGCACAAGGTACTTTCCTCAAGATGCCCTGCTCCACCGAGTCCCTCAGGGGCCCCCAGAGTGCTGATGGGGGTGGTGGTGATAGGCTGGCAGGGAGGAGTTTCCTGAGGAGAGCTTTATGGAGGAGGCATCTCTGAACTGTGGCTCCAGAGAGGGGAGGGTTCCGTGCGGGATCCAACCTTCCCAGGCCCTCTTTGATGTGATAAAGGCAGGAAATCGGGAGCTGGGAGAAAGGACGGGTTGTCTGGGAGGGACAGCTACTTGGATTAGGTTAGGATCTGGGCTAGGGTGGAGCAGAATAGACAACAGGCTGATGAGGAGGCTGCTGAGCTGGTGGGAAGTCCACAGTCACATTTAGGGGAAGCCTTGGGAAGGCTGTGCATGTGAGGAAAGCAGTTTTAGTGGCTATATGACAAAGAGGGAACCACTATGGCTTAGCTGGTAAAGAACTCGCCTGCTAATGCAGGAGACAGGGGTTCGAAAATTAGCAGACACTGAGTGCCAGGCACTGGGTGAAGAAATGCAAGCAATGAAAATACAGGACCCCCCCATTCAGAGGAAAAATTACATATATGTTTCATTATTCTACACGAAACTATGAGTGATAGCTTCTTTAAAGGACAAACAGAATAGCAGAGAAAGACAAATTAGAGGAGAGAGAGATTCTAGCTGGAAGTGGACTGAGAAGTGGGAAAGAGAGTCTGAGCTGGGCTTGAGGCTGGCTTGGGTTTGAAGGGAGGTGGTGAGGAAGGGTGAAGGACATCCCGAGAGAGAGGACACAGACAAAGCAAACGCGCAGCAGGATGTGTAACTGTGGGGGTGGGCAGAGGACAACAGCAAGAAGATACAGTTTGTACTGCAGCTGGAATACGGGCTTCGAGGAGACCCCTGGGCCTGGACTTTATTCTGAGGCTGCAAGGGCCCATCAAAGGTTTAGAACAAGAAAGTGACAGAGATCAGAGCTAGATAACCAACAGAGTGTTGTTCTTAACCATCTGCAGGGAAGGGGAGTCCATTACCCACTTAGGTCTTTTGCTTGTCGCCTCTCCTCACCTCTCCCAGCAGGAAGCTCTCTCTAATGTCTGACACAGAGCTCTTCCCTGTGATCTCGATGCTTCCCAGGCCTTGTGAATCTCTATGTCAGAGAATTTCACAGGATTCAAAGGAGACATCACTCAAGGGAAAGCAAAGGAAAATGATATTCTACCTGGAAACTCAAAGGATTAACCAAATAACTTGGACTTTATCCCAAGAACCATCCAGGAGAAGAAACATAACTCACACAAGACTATTACTCATGGGAAAAAGACAATCTTGTGCTGGAAAGGTACTCAGAGAGAGAAGAAGGGAGAGGAGGAAAGGGGAGCAGAGAGGAAGATGAAGAAGGATGAAGACCAGAAAGAGGAAGAAGAGAAGGCAGATGAGGAAGAGGAAAGGGAGGCATGCGAGTGAAGCTGCACCCACCCTCCTGCAAATATATCCAAGCCCTAAATCCTAATACTTGTGAACGTGACCTTATTTGGAAATAGGGTCTTGGTGTATGTAATTAACTTAAGGATCTCAAGATGTGAGCATCCTGGATTTAAGGCCCCACATTCAATGACTGGCATCTTTACAAGCGAGATGAAAGGGAGGTTCGAGGTGCAGAGGCAGAGGGCAAAGGCCATACAGAGGCAGAGATGGACGTTAGGTCTCCACCAGCCAGGAACGCCACGAGCCATCCAAAGCTGGAAGGAAGGATTGTCCCCCAGAGCTGTCAGAGGGCGCAGGGCCCTGCTGATATCCTTTTGGACCTTGGGTCTCTAGAAGTTGTGAGAGAACAAATTCCTGTTATTTTAAGTCACCCAATGTGTGGTCATCTGTACAAGAGCCGCAGCAGGAAACTAACACACTTGGGGATCCCCCACGTGGGTGTGCGTGGGGAGATGGGGGGAGCCACAGCGTACCACCCTCAAGATGCTTCTGGTCTGATGGCATGCTTTACCCTGGGAAGGTCCAGCCAACGAGGGAAATCTGAGTCCGCCAGGCCATGCAGGATGTGTGTAAACAACCAAAAAAGACACTCAAAGTGGAATCAAGTAAACAACAAGTGGAACTTGGCGTCCGAATGCCTCTGACAGCCTAGGGAAGTGGAGGCCAGGATTTTCCATGGGGCAGGCCTTGGCCTCGAAGTCCAGTATGTGCCCTGGACACATGCTTCCCTCTGTCTCAGTGGAGGAGGGTCTTTTGTTTCCTGAAGCCTTAGGATCATAAATAACCCATAGAAACCCAGTGGCCGGGGGTGAGGNACAAAGGGGCAGCGGCTTGCACTCCGGCCCCTCCGTGGGCCCTGCACGCAGGAGGGTTGCACAGCGGGGAGGAGGGAGCGCGGGGCACAGGGGGCGTCGCCCCTGCAGGGGAGGCCCTGCAACGGCAGCTGAGTTGGGGCTGGGGGACGTGGAGTGACTGAAGGGACTGATTACAGACCCTGAGGCATTTGTCTCTGTGACCACACAATGAAAAGCTGCGGCCAACACCAGTCAGCAAGCCTTGAGCTGAAAGCACCCCGTTTCAGGTTCTAACCTGAGAGGAACGTCAGGGCAGAATTAGGAGGTGCTCAAACAGAAAGCCCAGGATGGAAACCCTGGCGGCTTCCCAGCTGCCCCGACGCGCAGTGAGACACAGCAGCAAAACAAAGCCGCTCCGCCGCTGGATTCATCTGGCCTTGAGGCGGAAGGACGGGAAAATTGAATTTGGCACGCCTGCCCTGCCCTGGGTTTTTCCTTCCAGCCCAGCTCACAGTTTGGGGTTAGCAAAGGCATCTGCCTCCCTGTGCGAGAGTTCAGCAGGGCGAGGACCAGGTTCCTCTCTTCAATAAATCATACTTGCCAAATCTGCTCCTGAAAAGTCACGGGTATGCTTTGCCTTTATTTCTCACTCCCCATTCTTTTCCCTCAGTTCAATCCTTGCTCCACACCCTCGCTGTCCTAGGGCAGAAGAAAGCAGCTTCCTCTTGGAGCAAATTTTCTGGAGTCTTCCCAAGTCAAGTGAAAAATCAAACAGAGAGGATGTCAGAGAAAGCGGCACGCCTCAAACCCCACCCCCACCCCGAGCCTTATATAATCATTTCATCATCTCGCTTATGAAATCAAGATAAATCAAATTCCTGTGGCTAAATTCCTCCAAGTGCTTGAGAACGGGCCTTTAGGGAAGGAAAGGTCGGCGATTTACTGCGCGGCCTGCTGCTAGCTAGAGCTCTGCGTGGTATACTTTGTCAGGAGTCTCAGTATTGTTTTAATTGAGACATAATTGACACGTGCCATTCAGGTGTACCTCTGATGATTCAATATTTGTATACACTGCAAAACGGTCACCACCATAAGTCCAATTAACATCAGTCACCAAGGATTTTAGTTATTTTATGCCATTTCCTAACTCCGCATGCATTTTCTTCTTTTTCCATGTCCTTTTCCCACCCTCCATCATCTACCGTAGAATTTGACTTGGGCCCTCTGGCTGTTTGAGTCTCTGGGACCAGCTTCACTTCTCTGAGCATCCAGTTGGTTACAGAGTGCACGGCTAGATGCACTATTACATCTCACCAACAGGAGGCGCCAAATATATGATGTGCTCCAGCCGGAGTGCAGGCTTTTCCCTGAGACAATACAACCAAGTATCCTCTTTTAAAAATTCATACCCTGTGAACCAGAAGCTATTTTCATGTCTGGCTTAAGTATTTGTGAAGAGCGTGCTGGGAAATGCAGCAAAATGCAGGAGCTGTCTGCAAATAGATCTCCGAGGAAAAAGGCACCATCCTCGGCATGCTGCTGGTAACAAGGGAGTTTTTAAAAATAAAATCTACCACAGAAAATATGCAGGCTCTTGCTATGATAGGCAGCTCAGGGACAGTCAGGTGGATGTAAAGGCCTGGAAAGTAAAAGGTTTGAGGAATTGCTGGGTCCCTGCAACACTGCTGGGTACTGAAGGGATAGCAAACTCACTCTGACCCAAAGAGAGCATCATTTCCTAGTCCATGAAGTGAGTGAAAGTGAGTGTTAGTTGCTCAGTTGTGTCCAACTCTTTGTGACCCCATGGGGAGTGTAACCTGCCAGGCTCCTCTGTCCATGGAATTCTCCAGGCAAGAATACTGGAGCAGGTAACCATTTCCTTCTCTGGGGGCTCTTCCTGACCCAGGGATCAAACCTTGGTCTTCTGCACTGCAGGCAGATTCTTTACTGTCTGAGCCACCAAGGAAGCCCGTCCTAGTCCATGTTGATCCAATTCTCCATGGGGTCTCTAGATACCTCCAGGAAGGTGGAGTAGCCTGTAAGTCTGGGACAAACTCCCTTTTGATGTATTCAAGCAGCCTCCTCATAGGTAAAACCAGATGGGGAAAGGGCAAGAAAAAAAAAAACTTGTGGAGTTAGGAGACTGGCTAGTGCCTCCCTCAGTAGGCCCTCTGTTCTCGAGTCTTACTGATTCGATTCACTGTTTTCCTGTCATCCGTGCAAGAACACCTTCCTGATTAAGCATCATCCACTGAGCCAGTCATCTCTGAGCCCTGTCCGTGAGCTGTGAAACCAAGAAGGACCCTGTGGGGCTCCTGAGCCTGGAAGCCTTCCTGTGTCCCCCAGTTTTTATTTGTAGGGAATAGACTCCTACCTCCATGACCTTCCCTGAGTCCCAAAGGGCAGATTTGAATGGTTGCTAATCAGGGAAGAGAAGGGATACAGAGACAAGGTGGGCAGAGTCAAGAAACAACAGTGCAGGTTTGAGGCAGGGATCTGACCCCACCTCACGGGACACACAGAACAGTATCTTCCACTTTACAGAAGACCCCAAATGGAAGATGCAGCATTCTTCATTCCAGAGAAAGTCAATCGAGACCAGATTAAAAGGAAAATAGAGAAGCTCATTAAGAGATTACCTGAGGCCAGATTAAAGGCTTGAAGACCCTTACACACCATGATCTTATCAGCAGTCTCACCCTTGAACTATTGCTATATAAGAAAGAAAGAAAGACTGTGAAGTCGCTCAGCCATGTCCGACTCTTTGTGACCCCGTGGACTTTAGCCCACCAGGCTCCTCTGTCCATGGGATTCTCCAGGCAAGAATACTGGAGTGGGTTGCCATTTCCTTCTTTAGGGGATCTTCCTGACCCAGGGATCGAACCCAGGTCTCCCGCATTGCAATATAAGTCCTCACCAAATCCTCTTGGGTTGCAACACATAGTTTTTGGGGCATAAACCCACTGTATCCCACTTTGCCTGGCAAAGCAATAAAAGTGTTCTTTCCTATTTCACCCAAAACCCTGTCCCTGAGATTTGACTCAACAAACTGTGGAAAATTCTTAAAGAGATGGGAATACCGGACCACCTTACCTGCCTCCTGAGAAATCTGTATGCAGGTCAAGAGGCACAGTTGGAATTGGACATGGAACAACAGACTGGTTCCAAATCGGGAAAGGAATACATCAAGGCTGTATATCGTCACCCCGTTTATTTAACTTATATGCAGATGCAGAGTACACCATGAGAAATGCTGGACTAGATGAAGCACAAGCTAGAATCAAGACTGCTGGGAGAAATATCAATAACCTCAGATATGCAGATGACACCACCCTTATGGCAGAAAGTGAAGAGGAACTAAAAAGCCTCTTGATGAAAGTGAAAGAGGAGAGTGAAAAAGTTGGCTTAAAGCTCAACATTCAGAAAACGAAGATCATGGCATCCGGTCCCATCACTTCATGGGAAATAGATGGGGAAACAATTGAAACAGTGAAAGACTTTATTTTCTGGGGCTCTGAAATCACTGTGGACAGTGACTACAGCCCTGAAATTAAAAGTCACTTGCTCCTTGGAAGAAAAGCTACGACAAACATAGACAGCATATTAAAAAGCAGAGACATTACTTTGCAACAGAGGTCTGGTTAGTCACAGCTATGGTTTTTCTAGAAGTCACGTACGGATGTGAGGTTTGGACCATAAAGAAAGCTGAGCACTGAAGAATTGATGCTTTTGAACTGTGGTGTTGGAGAAGACTCTTGAGAGTTCCTTGGACTGCAAGGAGATCCCACCAGTCCATCCTAAAGGAGGTCAGCCCTGAAAATTCATTGGGAGCACTGATGCTGAAGCTCCAATCCTTTGGCACCTGATGCAAAGAACAAAGAACTGACTCCTTGGAAAAGACCCTGATGCTGGGAAAGGTTGAAGGCTGGAGGAGAAGGGGAGGACAGAGGATGAGATGGTTGGATGGAATCACCAACTCGACGGACATGCGTTTGAGCAACCTCCGGGAGTTGGTGATGGACAGGGAAGCCTGGCATGTCCATGGGGTCACAAAGAGTAGGACATGACAGAGTGACTGAACTGAACTGAGATTTGATTCAGCATTGGTGCACAGAGGTCAAGATTTTGGCATCAGGCACAGGGAAAAGAGATAGTGTCAGATGACTATCCCTTAGGCTATGGTGTGGGATTTATGGGCAAAGCTTCTGAGGTAGAAAGAAAGGGGGGTGTCTCTGTGGATGCCATCTTACAGTCAAGGTTTCAAAAATCTATAATAATAACAAGAGAAAGGCATGTGCCCAATAAGTCGATGGATTTGTAGGTTAATTTGTTGGTTGTCTGGTTGGTCAGCTAATCTGTTCACTCACTCACTCATTCATTTAGTTTTAAATGTTTACCATTTCCCTGGTGGCTCAGATGGTAAAGCATCTGCCTACAATGCAGGAGTCCTGGGTTCAATCCCTGGGTCAGGAAGATCCTCTGGAGAAGGAAATGGCAACCCACTCCAGTATTCTTGCCTGGAAAATCCCATGGATGGAGGAGCCTGGTAGGCTACAGTCCATGGGGTCGTAAAGAGTTGGACACGACTGAATGACTTCACTTTTTCACTTGTACCAAGCTCTAAGAGAACTGATCAGGACAGAGGTGAGTTAGTCAGACAAGGCTCAGCCCTTTAAGGAGCTTCTAGAAAGGCCCACAGTTTAGAGTTACTTGGAAGTATAATGAGAGCTATCAGCGAGGTGACCAGCGCTTATTGGATCACAGGGACAGGGGGCGTCACCAACACCAGAGAGGCTGAAGAGAAGACACGTGGAGTCCAGGCCCACCGGTGGATTCACTTGAGAAGTTTAAGGTAAGTAAGGGCAGGACAAGACCATTAAGCGACACTGGTAACAAGTAAATCACAACCAACAAAGTTTGCTGTGAGAAGCATCAAAACTGGATTGCTCCATGACACACATCACAGTAAAAAGCATCTGCATGGACATCTGGGGTGGGGTAGATTTGTGTGTGAGCTCTTACACAGGCATCCAAAGGGTTGAACTCATATTTGTTTCCATTAATCTAACATCTTAAAAGGTAGTTCTCATTATGACAGGCAGCCTAGTTTGAAATCCTGACTCTCCAGTTATAGGGGAGCAGGGGCTAGAATAAAGACCTCCATGACTCACTGGCAAATTTTATCAGGATGAGCTCATAGCCAAAGAGATAATTTTAAAGAGTAGGAGGAACATTTAAATGGGAACTAGGAAGCACAGACACGTGGCAGATGAGGTAGGAACATGAAACTTGACCGAGCCAATAAAATAACCAGGAAGGCATCGGAAGTCCAGGAGACAAGATGTCTCAGCAGCCTCCTACTAGCATGTGAGTGTGCTCAGTCGGGTCTACTCTTTGTGACTCCACCAAATATGGCCTGCCGGGCTCCTTTGTCCATGGGATTATGCCAGCAAGAGTGTGCTGTCAAACGCTTTGACAGTGTAAGGCTGGCTGCCCTTTAGAAATCAAATGGGCTACAGGGCACTTGTAGGGAGTGAGGGAAAGCTGAGTTTAGGACGATGTTCAGAAAGCAGGGAGACTCTGCCAGCAATCTCCGCTCAGGATTTATTGAGGACCTAGCGAGTACCCTTCCCACCCTTCCCCCACACCCAATACCGTTGTCTTTGGCTTCTTGATGTTTCACAGACAAGACTCATCTATTCTGCAGGTCACTGACCACTGGAGCCGCAAGAGAGATTAAAGATCGTCTAGTTCCTGTTTCCCAAAGATGCTCTGCAAAACGCTCACTCTGACAGATGTTGGTAGGTATACTAAAATAGATAACAGATACTAATCGGTACAATTCAAAAAGTGTTCAGGGGCCAGATGAATGTGAGAAATATTGGGCTAAACATCTGAGGCTTCAGGATGCCAACCTGCTCACCTGGGGATGAGCCCCTAGTCTGGGACTCATTAGCACCACCCTAGTTATCATCATTAATTACCACATACTTCTAAGAAAATATTAGGAAGGTACATTAGTCTCCAAATGATTGTATTGGCATGGCAGTCCTCTACAGTAGGCCAGATCCTTTCTAACTCCTAGTAAACACACTGTGCCACTGACATGATGTTGATAAGGGTTAAGACAAATTACAACGTCCCTCCCACCCCGCCTCCGCCACACCGAGCTCTTCCAATTCCTCCATCCATTCTGTCCTGGGAAGAAATTGGATCTGTGATGAGTCCAGCAGCACCATTCTTTCCCAAACCTCCCTGACAAATCACCTGGTCCTCTGGTACAACATGAGGGGCCCAGGGATAGACCTTGGAATCATCTGTCTGGGAGATTTCTACCTGTTCAAATTTAGCCCCTATTCAGCACCTGATAGGACCTCTGCATTTCCAGAAAAGCTAAGCTCATCAATAAAAGTAATGATAGCAACATATAACATTGAGAACATGCTTCATGAAAGCATCCTGCTAAGGTACGATTACTGCTTCCATGTTAACAGTGAATGAACTGGGACCCAGAGAAGTTAGGTAATTGGCCCAGGGTCATGAAGGAGAGTCAGGATTTGAAAAGTACTTTTCACCCTAGAGTCTACATGTTTAGCCACCACTACCCACTGCCTCAGTATGAGTGTTCAGTTCAGTTGCTCAGTCGTGTCCGACTCTTTGTGACCCCATGAATCGCAGCACACCATGCCTCTCTATCCATTGCCAACTCTCGGAGTTCACCCAAACCCACGTCCATTGAGTTGGCAATGCCATCCAACCACCTCATCTCCTGTTGTCCCCTTCTCCTCCTCCCCTCTATCTTTCCCAGCATCAGGGTCTTTTCCAAGGAGCCAAACTAGGACAGCCCCTGCTCTCCTTTGCTCTGCAGCCCCCATGCCTACAGATAACGGGAGGGAACTCACCCGACTGTGTACCTACCGCCTGTAAGGCCCTGTGCCCTCCACCTGATCGTCCTGCCACAGCCACCCTGTGGGGCAGACAGGATGAAGCCACAGAAGAAGAAAGCTGCACTTACTCAAATTCCTCCCTCACTGCTCCCGCCTCCCCAGCTAACAAGTGGCTGAGTCCAGGTATGGGGCTCCAGCTTTAAACCTCATACTTCTTCCAGAACTTTATTGCTTCCTTGGAAATGGCTGCAGATTTATACATAATGAAGCATGGGGTCCTTTCATTATCTCTCACCTTTGTGATCATATGCTTTGTAGCGGGGAGACACTAGGGAGGAGCCCTAAAAATCCATGGAAGGCCTCACAGGTCCCCAAACATCACTCCTGATCCTCTTGAAGAAAAAAGGGACTCGATTTGATTTATATTTTGTTGTCCTGAAAGAATTATGGTCTTATCACTCACACCCATCTCTTTCCTTCCCCATCCTTAATTTCAACACCCTGATTTTAAAATGATCTTTATAGCTTGACAGTTTAATAGATGATTTTCATTCCACAGAAGCCCTCACTGTGGAAGAATGACAAGGAAAATATGGGCTGTGTAGAGATCATTTTAAAAACTTAGTGATGCAGTGAGGAAGAGGACATATTTCCAAGCACCTGGCTCTGCAGTCTGTCTTTGCCTCTTACCAACCTTCCACGAGAAATTGTTTGGGGAGGAAACTGCAAGGCTTTCCAATGCCAGCTACAGCCAAAGCTCTCTTCAAGCCTCCAAGCTTTGATCTCCTCTTCTCCAGAATGTTAATAAAATGCTCTTTGGTTAAGGTGGGCTAGAAATGTACTTATAGTATTCATCACAATTCACTATGGCAACCTCCGTTTTAGAAAACAGGCGTTAGGAGGCTCCTGCTTTGAAACCACCAGTAACTATTGTCCCATGTCCCTCCCAGACTCACTAGATTGAGACCTTATCAAGCCAAGGGAAAAAAAAATCTATCCTGGAAGAAATTACTATATGCAAACATGATGCAAAACATACTCAAAAGCACAACAATCTTGGCTTTAAAAATAAAGCCCCCCACACAGAAAATGAGCGCCACCCTACTAATAACCCACATGCCAATCATCCCACGCACTGACTGCTGTTAATTACCCAACTGCTTGTCTGCAACACGTCAGTTACTTGTGGTCCATTTCCTCTGCTGTCCCAACAATGGGCAGGAGGACCGATCTCCTAGCACCTGGGAGGTGAGAGCTCCCCTCCGGTCACAAGGAGAGTAGAGCCCATGTGAAACATCGACTCAAGAAGGGGTCTGGTTACAAACAGCGGGGCAAAGGGTGAACCCAGAACTTCTTGGACTGAAGGTGGAGGGAGAGAATGAGTGGCGGGGAAGAGAAGGGAACCAGTACATAGAGAGTGGTTCCTACAGGAGCTATGTCAACTGCGCTTGTTTTAATGTACACGGTCTTCCCATTAAACCTAGTTAGGAGGGAATCCTATTAGACCCTTTTTACCGATGAGAAAACTGAGGCTTAGGATATTTTAGTAACTTGCACAAGGGCACACAGATAGTCAGGAGTCACACCAGGGCTCCAACCCAGGTCCTCAGCTCTTCTTAGTTCCTAACACCAGCCAGGCTGACCTGCTGGTCCACGCCTCCCTGGCACACCCAGCAATGGTGTGGCTGTCACTTTGCGGGGAAACCTCCTCAAGTCTCACAACCTGAGATATGACTGTGATTTACTGTACAATTTTTGGAGTGTGCTGGAGAACAACAAAGGTATTAGAGGCATTTTAGAGACAAACTGTGCCACCTCTGAAAAGTCAACAGACTGAGAGAAAGCAGAGGCCGAAGGAGAATTCTCATCTGGAAAAGCTGAGCGCCACATGTAACCAGGGCCCACCACAGGACGTGATGCTGCTTACCAGGGAGGGGGCCCGTGCGTGGTTTGCAATCTACCGCTTACAAGCGGCTGACCTTGGAAACGTGATTCTGTTCTCCACGGGGTCCTAGTCTATTCCCTTGAGAAGTGGGGTTGGTACTGGGGTGTCAGAAGGCTGTTCTGAAGATTTAATAAGCTGACATAAAACATATACTGACACTGTGACTAACTGGAGTTGGTGATAATGTTACTATTAATAGTGTGCAAAGCTCCAGCTGCCTGTAGGAAAACGTCCGGAGAGCCTGACACCCTAGAAAGCCAGAGGTCTGGGATGGGGACCTTTTACCCCGTTTTTATCGTGGACAACAATATGCCACCTCCCTCAGAAGAAAGGAGGAAGCTGCGCTTTCTTCCTGACAAGACACAGGTGCCCTGGTGACTGACACAACAGGTCAGAACAACCTCAGCTTTCCCTCCACAAATGGAACTGGCCAAAAGACGGGGTGAGGGCCGACGCCACCACTGACCAAAGCAAAGGGGCAAGGAGGCCAGAGCAGCTGGCCCCTCTGCTGCAGGAGGTGCAGAGATCTGGGGGGAACATCCACCCACAGAACATGCTACAGAGCGAGTAACGTGACGTTCTGAAGGATGAGTGCCCTCTACACGCAAAGGTACAGGCATAAAACAAGAAAGAAGAGTGTCAAGTGGACACAACAAAAGAATGATAACGTACAACTTAATTGAGCATGTGCTATGCTCCAGACCCTGTGTGTGGGAGCTTTGCAATATTATCTTATTTAATCCTCACAGTAATCCTACAAGGAGACCTTTCCATCAGCCCCATGTTACAGATGGGGAAGGCAGCATTTAGGGCTTGCAGAAGCACGAAGTGGCAGAGCAAGAAGCAGACTGAGGTCGCATTGGGCTCAGAGCCCAGAGACAAGGAAAACCCAAGGTCAACAAAACGCTGGACCGGCCTCCAGGTTCTGCCTCCTTCATCACTGCCTAGGACCCCAGGTGTCTTGGAGGAAAAGGTAACAGGTCCTCCCTGAGTTGGACCCCAAGAGCAGTGCCCAAGGCCGAGGGTGCTCAGACACATGGACGTAGGGGTGAGGGGGTGAGGCTTGGGGTGCAGAGGCCAGGGTCAGCCACGAAGCTGTGAGAGGCTGAGAGAAACCTGGCCAATGAGTTGTTTCTGGCTCCAGTTCTTCCCTTACTCATCCAGCTCTGTGAACTTTCTATACAACGTCACGTTTGTGAAATGAGGGTGGTGGGGAAATGGAGAGACTGGATAGAGTTCTTGCTGTGCACTGGAGGGTGTCCACAAGAGCAAACAACTCCCCAAGCCGATGTCAAAGGCACCGTGTTCTCAGGCATCTTTGCAGAATAACACACTCGATTTTGCCAAGATAGAAACAGCCACAAGCATACACTGCACTTGGCCAGAAAAAAAATAGCTACAAGAATGATTCATGCATGTAATGTTCTCATCTTCTATGCCCTATGTAACTAGGAATTAATTCTCAGAAGGACACAATGAGAGACTACAATGGATATACCAAAATGACAAGCCTCTTTTATTTTTCTTTTTCCCAAGAAAAAGAATGGCTATCTCTTGATAGAAAAGAACTCACTAAAATTCTCAGATCCATACCAGATTTTTAGGCATTTGAGATTGGAAGGACATTTGAAGGTCAACTGATCTGACTCTCCATTGGATGACTAAGTCCCTTCCACGATGTTTCTGAGGGGGTCTCCAGAGGATGGTTAAACACCTTCAGGACAAGAAACCAGATACCTACTGCTTTCTTTGAGCAGCTTGATCTTCTCCGAGGTCTCGCTCATACTGTCTACAGCTTTGGTTCTTCCTCTGTGCCCCGTGGCCATACAGACCATGCCAACTGCTCCTACAAACAGCCTTTCAGAAACACGGCCCCCCGAGCCTTCTCTTCTGCAGAGCTGTTGATCATTCTGCACTTACAAAAGCAATCTGACCACTGACGTGCTGTTGTTTTGGTTGCCGTCCTTGTTTTTCTAAGACAGATTTACTTGATCCACAATTATTCCAAGATGATTTGTCCTCCAAATAACCCAAACTGTACATTTTATCCATCCTATATTATCAGCAACACTGAAAGCTGATTATAATCAACTTGCTTTCATAAAAAGAAGGAATCAATCAAATAACAGACTTTAAGAGAATCCGCTTAGCTAAAAGTATCAGCAGCAGGCATTCCATGCTCGTAGATGAAGAACTGTGAAAGCACATTTCTCCCCGACTGCCCATTCCCCATTGGAACTTAAATGACCAGTTTTCCAATCAGAGAGCCAGAAAAATAATCAGTCATCTTGGCCACAACCTCACATTTTATGATGTAGATGCTGAGACCCAGAGCCCCCGTCTCTTTCTCCATGCCATCCCCAGATGTTTTTTAAATTCCCCGTTCTGGATGAGGCACTGGGATACCAAGCCCCTGCCCTCCCAGATTTCGGAGCAGAGACTCACTGGGCAATGCAAGTCAAGGAATTTAAAACAAGTGGAAGCACATTGTTGCGACAGCCCAATGACAAGTGTTTGGAACTTTGTACAAAAAAGCTGGAAGGCAAAAGGCTGTTTCCTTTCTTGTGCCTTGACTCAAACTCCCCTCCAACTTCCCTTTGTTTGGCAAACTGATCCTTTAAGACTCAGCTCAGGTCTCATCACCCACCCCCAATACTTTCTCTCTGACTCTTTTAGCTGCCCTCCTCCTTTATGATCTTGTAACACCTTGTACAAATCACACTCAGGGTACTTAGCATCATGTATCACACTTATCCCATCTTCTCCATTAGACTTGAGGTTCCTGAAGCTAATAGCAACTCACTGCAGTATTCTCGCCTGGAAAATCCCATGGACAGAGGAGGCTGGCAGGCTACAGTCCATGGGGTCTCAAACTGAATGACTTCACTTTTTTTTTCTTTTCTTTTCCTGAAGCTAGGGAGCTGGGTGTTAATTCAGTTTTATACATCTAGTCTAGTTCAGTTGGCATGTATGGGATTTATGAACAAATAAACACTTCAGCATACCCTTAAGGGTTTGAGCATTAAAAAGCAGAGACATTACTTTGCCAACAAAGGTCCATCTAGTGATAGCTACAGTTTTTCCAGTGGTCATGTATGGATTTGAGAGTTGGACTATAAAGAAAGCTGAGTGCCGAAGAATTGATGCTTTTGAACTATAGTGTTGGAGAAGACTCTTGAGAGTCCCTTGGACTGCAAAGAGATCCAATCAGTCCATCCTAAAGGAAATCAATCCTGAATATTCATTGGAAGGACTGATGCTGAAGCTGAAATTCCAATACTTTGGCCACCTGATGTGAAGAACTGACTCTGGTGCTGAGACAGACTCTGATGCTGGGAAAGATTGAAGGCAGGAGGAGAAGGCAATGACAGAGGATGAGATGATTGGATGGCATCACCAACTCAATGGACATGAATTTAAGCAAGCTCTGGGAGTTGGTGATGGAGGGAAGCCTGGTGTGCCACAGTCCATGGGGTTGCAAAGAGTTGGACATGACCGTGTGACTGAACTGAAGGGTTTGAAAGAAAAGAATTCCAGGCCAGGAAGCCCATGCAGAGACATGGTGCTCTGAAAGGCTGCGTCATGTTTACAGAACCGTATGGGTCATTTTCCTGGTGAGAATGGTGGGTGCAGGAAGAATGACTGGGGCTGGGGCTTAGGGGTTAAGTTTGGGCCAGATGTGGAAAACCACATAAGCCATGTGGGAGGGAGCGGACATCATGCTGTAGTTAGAGTGGGGCAGAAAGGCTTTATGGAGGGGAATGACATCATCCCAGTGGTCACATCAGGGGCCGAGGAGGAAGCATTGCACTGAGGAATGCACAAGGCGGGAGAGTGGGTTTGGAGCCTACTGCTTGGTCCAGGACGGGAGGAGACGCTGTGTCGGGGCGCTGTGGTCCAGGAGCTCAGGGAAATTCCTGGGGAGGAGAGCAGTGTGGACTGAGGTTTGAGGGTACAGGTAGAAGCAATGGGATGTGATGAGTAAACGGAGGCATGGGAGACAGGGAAGAAGCATTGAGAATGATGGCAGGGTTTCCAACCTGGAGCCCCAGCGCAACACAGACAATGTTAATAGACAGGGACCATGAAAAGAGGAGCAGTTTGAGGGGTGGGGGGAGATCACGAGGTCATTTCTCGAAAGATTCCTAAGACAGTCCTCCTGGATGAATTCTATAGGTGGAGAGCTACCTGCTTGACCAAAGGAGATAAATGAAATGCAAGAACATCGGTCATGAAAACCCCAAGCACAAGACACATCGTCTAATCCTTGCAGAGACAGATGGAGCAATTCTGATGATTTGAGGGTGAAAGTAACAAGTTCAGATGAGAGAGCTTCAGGTTCTTAAAACCACAAATCATTTCTCAGTCAGGTAAACTGACATCTGTATATAAAATACCCTCCAGACAATCAAATCCCATCTCTTATTTTCTGGACTCAACTGACTCACTTTCCTATCTTGTTTTTTTTTTTTTTTTTTTTAATATTATTACCAGCTGGCTAACAGCTTCACACCATTTAGTGTGTTCTAATCAGCAGGGAGAATTCAGTTTACATTAATTAAGTGATCCCACTCAACCATTTTATTGACTAACAACCTCATTTATTTTTAACTCATCTTTTCAAAAATGCTAGAAGGTGAGGATTTTACTGAGGAAAAGCCCACAGACACACTCGGGAGCACACCCTTCTGCCCCAAATCAATCCATCTTTTAATCAAGCAACGTCCTTTTCTCTCTCATTTTATAGCAAAAGCTCCAAAGAGCAAGCGACAAGCAGAACCTCTACAGAGTCAACTGCTCCATTTAAATAAACAGCGAAAGGACTTCCTCAGCCCACGTGGTTATCCTAAGAGCACAGAGGCTGCTCTTGGTAGAAAAGAGATGGAAACTGCACACTCACCCGCTTCCTCAAGTTGTAGGTGAGAATGAGGTTCCGGGAGAAGGAGTGGGAGAAGGCCGTGTAGAATTCCAGCACTTTCTGCAGGGCGTCCCGCTTGATCACATGCAGGTCACAGTAGGTCAAGGCCCTCACGTTGGCACAGGACTGGGCGAGGGTGGCTTCCTTCCAGAACACGTCTCCAAACACGTCTCCTTTCCCTGAGGAGAGAACGCGGTGATGAGCAAGGTGCCAGCCAGAGCAGTCTGGCCATCAGCGCTGGCTTTCCATCTCCCAGGACTACTGTCCATTTGGCATTCCACGGCTGGGGCTCAGAAAAGGCCAGAGTGGTTTTAATTTGGACCTTAATGACAAGCAACTTCAGAAAACTAGAAATACCATAGGATACACGTCAAAGTTCAACCAATAACTTTGGGATCACTTGTGACCTCCCAAGCATCCTACGTGAAACTGGAACCCCATGTTATTCTTTGTCACCCCTGGTTTTCCAAAACACTGATCATCATCTGTAATGGCGTTACTTGTTGTCTGTCTCCCAGCATGAGCTCTCCTGTGTCCCATCCCTCCACGAACACGGTATCTGGCAACACAGTAGGAGTTCTCACAATGTCTGCTGGCAAAAGAGAAGGAAGGTAAATTGTAGGTCTATATTAGTGTGACTGAGAGGCACACCCTCAGCTGCAGTGGGGAGGGTGTGGACTCTTCATCGGGAGCTGAAAAACAGGAGGTGTCTCCTTGATTAGCACGACCTACGTGGACAAAATCAGGCAAGGGTGAAGCTCCTCTTCCTCCAAACTCTGTCCACTGCCCTGAGGTTTATGTGTGCAGTGCCTCATTCCTCACTCTCTCTCTCTCCCCCATCCCTCCCTTCCATGTTCCTCACCTTGCCAGATGCCCTCCTCGTGGTATAAAAATACAGGCCCTATATAAGTGGCATCTTGAGGATCCTCTTACGCCTAGCATTCCATAAGACTCTATTTAATAATACGTCAATAGAGTACTCATCCCACGTAGTGGTATTCTGGGTCAAACTTCTATCAATCTCCTCTAAATATTTGTTTTTCTTACCTAGGGATATTCTTCTAACCTTTCCCAGAGACTGAGCTTTTAACATATGTCTAATGCAAAGCTTAGTTCATTCCTGGCACAGCCTCTGGTTATATATCAAATAGCTTGAAACATTGTTTCTCTTGTCTTTAAATTTTCAGCACAGATAAACACAAATCTGAATCTCCAGGGAGCCAGAGAGAGGTGTTTGGGAAGGAAGGAAACAGTGCAACCAGGGTGAAAACCTGCGCAACAGCCCTTGAGGGAGCCGTCAGCCCATGCGTTCAGACCAGCCACCCTCTACAGCTGGAGCCCAGGCGCCTGGACTCTGCGCTTCACAGGGCAGCTGTTTTCCTAATTCAGGCGAAGAGACACAATTAGGGCTTTAAGCACCTGGACAGAAATTGACCTCTTCTCAAACACCAGAAAGTGTCCACCCTAAGCACATAAGGTACTCCACAGGTATCACCCTCTCAAGCACCTCCACGACGTGAGCTGAGAAGATGTCCTGGGCACGTTACTGCACACATTGTGTTTGTGAACTGAAGTGCAGCTTTAATTTATGAACATAGCTTCATCGACTCAATACGAGTGGAATACCAGGCTGGGGTAGTGCTCAGGCAGATATGTGCCCGTGCTATTTAACCCCTTACCAGGTGGTTTTTCAGCCATCTGTAATATGAGTGTGGTGACGCAGAGCAGGAGTCAGACAAAGGGAATGTGTCTCTCTGTGGGGTGCCACCTGGCCTCCACGGAGAGCGGTTCATTCAGTGTGTGTCCCTAGCATGCATGGAGTCCTCATCAACAGGGCTGGACAATTCATTCATACACGTGGAGCATTCCGCAACCCCTCTCTACTGCTCTGCCATCCCTCTCATGCCTTTAGTAATTATGTATTCCTGTTCCCCTAGACGGAGAAGGCAATGGCAACCCACTCCAGTACTCTTGCCTGGAAAATCCCATGGATGGTGTAGCCTGGAAGGCTGCAGTCCATGGGGTCGCTGAGGGTCGGACACAACTGAGTGACTCCACTTTCACTTTTCACTTTCCTGCATTGGAGAAGGAAATGGCAACCCACTCCAGTGTTCTTGCCTGGAGAATCCCAGGGACGGGGGAGCCTGGTGGGCTGCCCTCTGTGGGGTCGCACAGAGTTGGACACAACTGAAGTGACTTAGCAGTTCCCCTAGATATTGCTCTTTTGCTGACATGCAGTATGGCAGATAGTCAAAACATAGACCCTACTCTCATATTGCAACTTATGTCAAGAAAAGTGAAAGTGTTAGTCACTCAGTGGTGTCCAACACTTTTGAGACCCCATGGAGCCCACCAGGCTCCTCTGTCCATGGGGATCCTCTAGACAAGAATACTGGAATGGCTTGCCATTCCCTTCTCCAGGGATCTTCCCAACTCAGGGATCAAACCCAGGTTCTCCCACACTGTGGGCAGATTCTTTACCACCTGAGCCAGCGGAGATCTCATTCTATGTCAAGAGGTGAAGCCTAATTCCCTTTCCTTAAACCGGAACTCACTTTAATCCCTTGCCTTGGCCAACAGAATGTGGCAGAAGTGATGTTCTGGGATCTTCAGGCAGGGTCATAAGAAGTCTTGTAGCTTCTGCCTGGATTTCTTGGAACACTGACCTCTCAGGATCCTCCCTCTTGGACCCAACCACCATGTTTTGAGAAGAACGAGCCGCACAGGAGGTCACACAGAAGTGCTCTAAGAGTCCAGCTGACAGCCAGGCTCTGCCAGTCTCGTAAGCAAGCCATCTTGGTCCTCCAGCCCAGACAAGCCTTCAAATGACTTCAGCCCCAGCCAGCACTGGACTGTAACCATGGGTGGGAAGTTCAAGGGAGAACCAGCAACTGAGCCAAACAACCCACAGAATCATGAGAAGCAATTAAGTTTCTAAGCCACTAAACTTGGGAGTGATTTGGTCAGCAGAAATAGATAAGCAGAACACACAGAATCACGGAGCTCTAGGCTGAAGGGCCCATAAGAAATTACTTAGTGGTTTAAGTCAGAACTACTGAGAATAGATCATTGGTAACCCTGCCTGATTCTTATTAAGATTACTTCATCTAAGCAACTTAAGCTTCCATCAATAGATGAATGGATAAAGAAGACGTGGTGTATGTATACATATAGGTACACACACACACAACAGGGAATACTACTCAGCCATAAAAAAGAATGAGATGTTGCAATCTGTAGCAATATGGATGGACTTTGAGGGTATTCAGTTCAGTCACAGGCGTGTCCGACTCTTTGCAACCCCATGAATCGCAGCACGCCAGGCCTCCCTGTCCATCACCAACTCCCGGAGTTCACTCAAACTCATGTGCATCAAGTCGGTGATGCCATCCAGCCATCTCATACTCTGTCGTCCCCTTCTCCTCCTGCCCCCAATCCCTCCCAGCATCAGGGTCTTTTTCAATGAGTCAACTCTTCGCATGACGTGGCCAAAGTATTGGAGTTTCAGCCTCAACATCAGTCCTTCCAATGAACACCCAGGACTGGTCTCCTTCAGAATGGACTGGTTGGATCTCCTTGCAGTCCAAGGGACTCTCAAGAATCTTCTCCAACACCACAGTTCAAAAGCATCAATTCTTCAGTGCTCAGCCTTCTTCACAGTCCAACTCTCACATCCATACATGACCACAGGAAAAACCTTAGCCTTAACTAGATGGACCTTAGTCAGCAAAGTAATGTCTCTGCTTTTGAATATGCTATCTAGGTTGGTCATAACTTTTCTTCCAAGGAGTAAGCGTCTTTTAATTTCATGGCTGCAATCACCATCTTGCAGTGATTTTGGAGCCCAAGAAAATAAAGTCTGACACTGTTTCTCCATCTATTTCCCATGAAGTCATGGGACCAGATGCCATGATCTTTGTTTTCTGAATGTTGAGCTTTAAGCCAACTTTTTCGCTCTCCTCTTTCACTTTCATCAAGAGGCTTTTTAGCTTCTCCTCACTTTCTGCCATAAGGGTGGTGTCATCTGCATATCTGAGGTTATTGGTATTTCCCCCGGCAATCTTGATTCCAGCTTGTGTTTCTTCCAGTCCAATTAGTGAATGAAATGAAAAAGAAGCCGACTCATATATACAGAGAACAAAACAGTAGGTACCAGTGTGAGCAGAGGGAAGGGGGCGGGGCAACACAGAAGTAGAGGAGTAGAAGATACAAACTGTTAAGAAAAGCTACAAGGATATACTGTACAATGTGGCTATTATCAAATATCCAATACTTTATAATAACTATAAATGGGACACAAATTGTGTTAAAAATTGTGTTTCTATACTGTATACCTGTAATATTATAATACCGTGTATCAACTGTACTTCAATTTAAAAAGCTATGGAAAAAATATGAGGGGAAATTGTTGAAGAAACAAATTGGAGAAATGTGGATTATTTAGCAATATAGTCATTATATTCCCATGTCATAAAAATAGACATAAAAAATAATCAAAGGAAATGTATCAAAACACTAGCTGTTATCTCAGGATGGGGAAATGGATTTACAAATCACGATTTTCCTTGTTTATACTTCTTCTCAAAGTATAATATTTTGTAATCAGAAAAAATATTACTTCATTTAAGCAAAACCCAGTATGTGAACATTATATATCTCAAATGAATTAGGAGTAGTCCTTCTAATTATAAAAGAACCCATAAAGTAAAATAATAGCCCCCCATGTATATTTAACATATGAGTTTATTTGTAAAAATTCAGTTTTTTACAAAAGAAAAAAACACAACTCTTTAGGGGCATATCTATTGTTACCACAAAGAGCAACCATATTGTGTTTTAAACATACCAGGAAATAAATCACACACCTTTAGAAATGACAGTATTCCAATTGTGAAGAGTTTTCCAATCAAAGGTTTTGACAGCAACAATAAATGGAGACTAGTTCCTACTACACCAAGTATTTCATGGTGAGATAGTCACGATTAATCTGTAGGGTCTAGGAAGTCTCAGTGTTGTCATAACTTGCATCTGATTTTCAGCCCCAACTGAAAATCATACTATCTTTCTTCCTGTCAAGGCAGCTTTTTTTTTGGTATAAATGATCTGTTAGTGCGATTTAAAAAAGAGGTGTCGGAGGACCTGTCAGATTCAAAACAAACCCAGGACTATTCTGGCAAATGAGAAACGTATTTATGACACGCAAAACTGTCAAAGGGAAGGATGTGGAGCATTTGGCAGCTGCCTATAAACTACACACATTGCTGGAATCATGGCTTCCTGGGTCAGGGTCACGCATCAGAGGCCAGGACAAGCTCTATACCCACATTCATCTCTGTTCCCTAGTGTGAAATGATTGTTTGCTCAAGAACAAAAGGTACCCCCATGCACTCAGCAATCAAACTTCTGCAGGCAATCAGCTTATTGATTTATTTATTACACTGAGATGCTGGGTGCAGAATGTTAAAACCTAATGTTCCAGGACTCGAAAAGACATACTAAGTAGATGTTCTCAGCTGGGAGAAAAGAAAACAGGAAAAACAAAAGGGAGAGAGGAGTAAGGGAAGGTAGTCTCATTAAAACTCCAAGCAAACACCCCTGTGGTAATTAACCCTCCTCCCCTCCCACCCCCAGTGATACACAGCTTTCTTTACTGCACCTCCTCTTGCTGTAAATATAAAAAGCCCTCTGGGGTACAAACGTGGGGCTGAGGAACAGTCACAAAGCAGAGGTGGGAGTTGGACAAAGGGCTCAGGTGGCCCCGGGAGAGGGAGGGGAGCCCTCCGCAAGGAGCCCAGCACAGGAGACCAACATCCCATAGAACAGGGGTCCCCAACCCCAGTCCGCAGAGCAGAGATGAGCGGCAGACAAGTGAGTGAAGCTTCATCAGTATTTATAGCCATCCCCCATCGCTGGCATTACTGCCTGCGCTCCACCTCCTGTCAGAGCAGCTTAAGATTCACGCTGATGTATGGCAAAACCCATCACAATATTGTAACAGAATTATCCTCCAATTAAATAAGTTAATTTTGAAAACAGATTCTCATAGGAGTGCAAACCCTGCCGTGCACTGAGCATGTGAAGGATCTGGGTTGTGCGCTCCTTATCCCCCCGCCACCATCCATGGAAAACCTGTCTTCTATGAAACTGGCCTCTGATGCCAAAAAGGTTGGGGACTGCTGCTATAGACAATTTGATGTCACGAAGGCAGACACTGAAACCTCCTCTTTCAGAGGCTGAAGCAGAGAGGACGGTGGGAGCGGGGAGGTTGGGAGGGTTAAGAGGAGTGATCGGGGAAAATTCAAGAGGTGCTGGGACTCAGGGATCTGAGAAGATCCGACAGCCTGATGTCTGAATGCTAAAGAGCTGTAGAAATGGACAACTGAGTTTACAACACTCCAGAAAAAGCCCTGTTTCTCAGACTGGCTGTGAGCGAGCTTGGAGGGGTCAGAGCAAAAATGAAATTCCAGCTGCTTCTCGTCACTATTCCCTATTATGTCCTCTTATAAGGACCACTCAGACTGGTATCCTGTACTAAGCAAAACATAATTCTGCAGTTAAAGTCATCATATTCTGCTAAAATCATCAGCCACTTCTAGGCCCATACCAATCGGAAAGAATTGATTCAGTTCCTCATGCAGCTCTCAGCAGGCGCTCTTCTGGGTGCTGAGGTCTAGAGTAGCAGGATGGCAGAGGTGGTGGAGGGAGAGAAACAGAGCAGGTGATGCTAACACGCTAGGGACTATGATGGGAGACAGGGGTGCTCAGCTCAAGCTCAAAGGGCAAGGGAAGGCTTCCAGGGGCATGTGGCGTCTGAGCTGAGACCTAAAGGAAGGGATCCGGTGAGCCAGCATGAAGACGGCGCACACACCGCTCTTACAGTCAAGAGTCAGCCTTCCACAGTTCCTTGCTGACATGTTTGTCTTACTCTTTGGACCTTGATGCCTTCAAACTGTGGTGCTAGAGAAGACGCCTGCAAGTCCCTTGGACAGCAAGATCAAATCAGTCGATCTTAAGGGAGATCAACCCTGAATACTTGTTGGAAAGACTGATACTGAAGCTGTAGTATTCTGGTCATCTGATGAGAACAGTCGACTCATTGGAACAGTCCCTGATGCCGGGAAAGATTAAGGGCAGAAGGAGAAGAGGGCATCAGAGGATGAGATGGCTAGATCGCATCACCGATGCAATGGATGTGACTTGGGCGAACTTCAGAAGATGCTGATGGACAGGGAGGCCTGGCGTGCTGCAGTCCATGGGTCACAAAGACTTGGACACAACTGGGTGATTAAACAACAGCAGCAGATACGCTGATCAACATGTTTCTTAGGCCCAGAATGAGTATATACCTAAGGGGTCAGAGCAGTTTCCCCAGCTGGGCTACTCTTTTCTTTGACATTCCTGCTTCATTCTTCTTTTCACTTTCTGCAATTTTGAATTTTCAGTTTTCTCCTAGTCATTTCTGTTCTCTAAGGGGACTATCTTAGGCTCTTCAACTTAATGCATATTCTATCTTCACAGCCTAAGCCTCGGGTGGAAAAAATTAAGCACAACTCTTAGCTTTGACCTCTGTTGAAAAAGTTATAATTATCTAGGCCTTGCTGGAACCCTGAAAGCTAATACTTTGATTTTTTAAAAATGTTTGTGGTAATTCTCTTCACTGCTTAGGTCCTGAGTCACACCCAGTCAAGTTAGGTTAGTGTTGTTACTATTCTTTTAAAATATCAGATCTACATTTGTGTTTGACCATCTGTGAACTCCAATGATCTCATCTGTAAAATGCTTGAAGTAGGAAGTACCTACTTCCAAGGTTTGTAGAGAGGATCAAATGAAATGATATATTAAATATTAAAGTGCTGTACCAACAGGAATAAAAAGAAAGACACAGCAGAGAGATGATTTCAGGGAGCAGGAGCAGCATGTGCAAAGGCCCTGAGGCACAGGATGGGGTTCTTCAGCAGGACCGAACGCTCTCTGTAGTGCCCTGTGTTTTGGATCATCTGCTCCCTCACGAGCCTGTAGGGATGAGCATGGACAGCATATTTTGTAACCCTCTGAGGAAAGTGCCTGGTCTCCTTATTCAGCTGCAAACTCACCTAAGCACCTTCCAGGGTCTACAGCGAGTGTGTGACGGCAACACTGCCGCCCACCCCTCCCCGGGAAGCTGAGAGAGACGCCAGGAATCGCGTGCAGTGAGGGCCAGCCCGAGCGCCTGTATTCCTCTTCTCTGGGGCATCGGGAAGTCTTACGCCCTCAAGCCATTTGAAGACTAGAGGCACCTGGCCACTCACTGCATCAGGAGGGTGAAATGTGGCAGCAGAGATGCTGGCATAAGCAGAGAGGCTCTGAGGGAGAACCACTCTCTCTCCCGGCCCTTGGGGTAATTCTGCTTCGGGGACGTAACACGGAAGCTGGAACAATCTGTCCAGGCAAGCCCCGAGCAGACTGCACACACCCACTGCACTGGCTGGCTCGGGAGGATTAGAATGAGGAAGCAGAGAGTTCTCAGACCTCCTGGACTCAGGAATCACACCAGGCTTGTGCAATCAGGTCCTCGCCGTGGTCCTCAGACTGTCTAAGACACAAAGAGAACGGGCCAAAATCTCCTCCTCCCTGGTACTTCCCCTGGGATGTTTTCCAACTACCTTTTCATCCACTCCCTCAACAGAGGCCTCAGGCCAGACAAGCTCACTTTGAGCTCAGGTGCACCCTGCTGGGGGCTGGCCAGACCCAGCGGCCCCTCCTCCTGACTCTCCACCTCCAGTCACATGGCACATGGGTTCTTAGACTTCCTCCAAGTCCGGCTCCCCGCTTCCCTCTGGGCCTTCCCAGCACAGCCTCAGACACTCTGCCCTGCTCCCTGGTCTGGATAACTCCTTCTCATGCCTCAAAATACACCCACACATCCTCCCCGACCCCTTGACCATATTTGTGCCTTCGGCACTCTGCAAACATGCCTCATCCCTGCATCACCGCGTTCCCAGCCATATGTCTGGCACACAGCAGGCGCTCAATGGTTGTTGAAGGCATAAACAAACCAAGGGCACTAGGCATCTTACTAAACCTCCCCACTCTCCATTCACTCAGCTAGAAAAGTAGGTAATAAAACCCACCTCTCAGGAATGTCATAAGACTCACATGAGCTAATATGAACAAGGCACTTAGCACTGTGCTTGGAGCACAGTAGGTGCTCAATAAATACTAACCAAAATAAAGATGGATCCTTAACAGTATAAATCACCCATACTACAATAAAAATTAAAAAAAAAAAACTGAAGCTAGTCAACCATGCGACAATTAGTTTCATTGCAAAATGACCTATAGTTTCAAGCAATGGCGATCTACAAACCATTCATTTTGAACACTGGCTACTTGTCCAGGCCTGAGCTGTTTGTTGTTCTCAGATTTATTTCTATTCAATAAATATGTATTGCATGCCTATCATGGCATTGTGCTAAGTGCTAAGGGATATGATATCAAGAATGAATTAGTTCTTAGCCCCACCCACCAAAGTATATTGAAGAGTTACGGTAAGAGTAAAGATAATAGGAAGCAGAGTGCTATGGGGGAGAGGAAATGCTGGTGGGAACCATTCTCAGAAAGAGTGCCAGGGATAAGAAAGAAAAATTTAAAGCATGCATAATCAATTTTCCTGTTCAATATTAAAAAAAAAAAGAAGAGTCCTCTGTAACAGCCCTGTGATGCAAATTCCACAGGGATCGTCAGTCCCATTTTGAAGAGAGGAGTGAGCTCCAGAGAGGTTTAAATGATAGTCTGTGACCCACAGACCTTCCCCACACCCCAGTGCAGCCTCCACACAGAGAGAGGCTTCCCAGTGATCCCAGTGGTCATCCTCTGCAACCTCACCACCCTCCCCCCACCCCCACCCTGCCCCAAACAGCTTCCTCTTCTGTCAACACTTAGAGACCTCTACCTGGGGCAGGCACCAAGCTGGGTGACGGGAAAGAGGATAAATCAGAGGCTGCTTTGATCTTAAGGAGCCATGGCCAAGGAATTCACACGTACCCCATAATGACTTCTCTGTTACGGAAATGGAATCCACGACCCTCAGCTGTGCACACAGACTACCAGAACCAAGGCTGCGCTGCACTGGAGTGTGGCCCTCTGCCCGAGCTCTGGTTAAGGCGAGGAGTGCAGAGAGGTAGGTGCCCCCCGAGGGTCCTGCCCTGCCCTCCCCTCTCCCCGCCTCCTCCCAACCAGAACAGGATGGGAGCTCTCTTGGACCAGGGAGCCCAGGTGCCAACCTAGTTAGGATGAAGCAACAGGCTAGAAGGAGGCTGGCTGCCTGACACCATGAAGTTGCCATTTCAGGTCCCTATACCTGGACTGCGGGCTACATGAGACAAAACAAGCTTCTGTCTTATCTAAGCTTCTACTATTTCGGGGTTTTGCTGGATCGACCGAACCTACCTCCTAGCCAATTCAGGAGTCCACTATCCGGTGGGGCTGGAATGTGTTTGTCTTTATGGGAGTAGGTCTATACATGCCTATTTCCTTCACCTGTTCCACGAAAAAGCATGGACTTCCTTATGTCTGAAGGATCGGACAGTAACACGACGGTGGAGGCTCTGACAGCATGTTCAGAGCAAAAGCTCCAGCGACTTGAGCTAAACACCTTGGTGGTACCCACTGACCTCCCACCAGCCCTGACTGTGGACATAAGTCTAGGACCTGCTGATGAGTCCTGGTGCATCAGGCCAGCGGCCAGCCAGGGACCCTGCTTCAGGCATCCACTACATACCTCACCCCAAAGCTGCTAAGATCCAGGCTTTCAAACTAATTCTGGAATACTGAACTCTCCCTCATGCATTTATGGCCATTTCCCTTGCATTGTCTGAGACCGTGGAGGAGTGAAGGTAAGCAGAGTTCTGACACCTTGTAAATCTTGCCTCCTGTCTGTAGTGAAACCACAAAGCCCTGTTCTTACCGGAAAAAAAAAAAAAAAAGCTGCTGGCAGTCTGTGATCTCTGCTTCGTCTCCTGCAGTTTTGAGACATAAGAATGTACATCAAAGACAGACAGACACCGTGGAAAGCTTATCCATTTGCTCTCCCGTCTAGGCCATGAAGATCTGTTACTAGGAATAAAGCCTTAGCTTTAAGTGTCAGGTCCTATCAGACTGTGCTGCGGTGTTGGGTGCTTAGCCTGTATGTTTTATTGGGTTTCTTTTGCCAGAAAAGAAATCAGGGAATGGAGAGGCTCAGGAGGTCAAGGCTCCAGGGAGAGGCATGCAGTTCATCCCAATTCTCACCGGGATGTCTCCTTCTAGAAAGGTTGGTCTCATGTTAGATTTTGTAGGAGAGCTCAGAGACGTTCAAGAAATACTTGTTTTCTTTGGAGGTTGGTATAAAGGAGAGCAACTGTTCTCTGCAAACCATCTCTGTACTAGAGATGGGACACTGGTGTAGTTCAGCCATATATCTGGTTAATGAAAACCACGCAAGAACCTATAGAATCATATACCAGGTGCAATGTGAACTGTCTCTGACTCTCCCAGGCAGTTATTAGATTGGGAGTTCCCAAAGGTGGGGTTACCTCTCACTACCCTTTTGCACACAGTTCAATCCAGTTCAACAATTTGGCCCAACCTATTACAGATCAGGCAGTGTTCCAGGAATTGAGGGAGACATCATCTCTACGTTCAAGGGGCTTACAATGTAAGGAAACAAAACGTACATGTGTGAAATGACGAAGTCGAAACAAACCAAAATGTAAAACCAAGATATGTGAGAGGCTGCTCTAGGAAATCAACCCGGAATATTCACTGGGAGGACTGATGCTGAAGCTGAAACTTCAACACTTGGGGAAGAGCCAACTCATTGGAAAGGACCCTGACGTTGGGAAAGATTGAGGGCAGGAGGAAAAGGGGGTGACAGAGGATGAGATGGTTGGATGGCATCACCAACTCAACAGACATGAATCTGAGCAAACTCCAGGAGACAGTGAAGGACAGGGAAGCCTGGCGTGCTGCAGCACACAGGGTCACAAAGAGTTGGACATGACTGAGCAACTGAACAACAACAACAACAAATCTAGGCAGAACTACTGAGATTTCACGGAGAAAGAGAGAATGGAGCTGGCCTTCTACAGGAAGGCAAGGGGATTTAGACACATGAAAGAGATGGATAATCCCCCCAAGCAGCAGGGGCAAAGCTGGACGGCTGGGGATGAAGAGAGCTGGTCTGGGCTCTGCTCTCCTTTCTGTAATGGCTCAGGTTCTTGGCGGTGTTATCTACACTGTCTCCATGTTCTCACTGTTGAAGGGGAATGACTGGTCCCTATTCCTGATGGCTCCTGCCTGGAAGGCAGCTCCAGGGCACCACACTCCTGGCCTCTGTTGTACCCTCATCTGATTGATGAGTTTGGAAGGAAACCCGGCACGTGTGCAGGCCAGCCGCTTCTCTGTCCTGGGGATCTGCCTGGTGGAAGGTTATCTTCTCTTGTCTCTCTGGTGGTCCCTTCCGCCAGCAGAACAGAGCCTCCTGAGTGTAGGCTTGTGCTGGTCAGCAACACAAGGGTGGGTCTAATCCTGGCTCTTAATATTGGGAAGCCTTCTTGGATGCAAATATAATGCATATTCTCTAATATCAGCTTTATCACAAAAGTGAAAGGTGATATTTTGACTGGTACCCATCGTACTTATTATCTCTCAGTTCAGAACTCCAGGAGAGATGAATACAAATTATGAAGCACCCCCGAACCAACACCCGCCTCTCTTCATCTCTCAGGCTCCTCTAATCGTGCTTCTGACCATACTCTCAACTCTACTCACAGTAGACCCACTCCCCTGGTGTCTCTCACCCTCTGCAGGTGGTCCATTTCAGGCTCCTACCTGTGACCCATATTAAACAGTGTCCTTTGGGGCTCTGCTTGAGACCTGGTTGCTTCTTACCTTCCCCTCTCTCTCCAAGTTTTCTCAGCCTCTCCTCTAGCTTCAGGTGTCATCAGGATCACAATGATCCTCAAGTTTTGATCTCTCTTCTAAGTCCAGCATCTCCCATCGGTTACTTGAACTTAGCTCAAACCCACAGACCCCAAATTGGAACTAGTCCTGCTCCCAGGAAAACCTGCACCTCCTCGAGTGAGTGTCCCCTTCCCTGCGAAAGTGGTCCAAGGCATTCCAGACTCCACCCTCTTGCTTGTCTCCATATTCAATAAATGACCATGCTCTGATCATTTTAATCTATCATGTGTCTCTTGGATCTGTTTACTTTTCTCCATCCTGTGAAGTCGGCTCAGGCCTCTCTCATCTCTCAGCATCCTCCTCACCAGCCTCCTTGCCTGCTTTCCTTTCTCCTCACAGCAGCCAGGATGATCTTTCTAAACACAGATCGATTCTGTCACTCTTCTCCTTTAAGGTCTTTGTGGGTGCTTCCCTTCTGCCAGGGAACACTCTCTGTTAAATCTCCCATCCTAGTCCCCAGCCCACTTCTCTGCTGCACCTAGTGGAATTCAGTTTGCCATGGAAGTCTCAGTTCAGATGCCACCTCTGTCAGGAAGCCTTCCTTGATTTCTCCTGGCTGGGATGAATTAGATGCCTGTCTTATAAGCTCCCATAGTATCCTATTCTTTGTCCTATTATAACTCTTGGCATTCTATTAAATAACAGAAGTAAAACTGCAGATTCACTTGTCTGTTTTCCTGGTGAGACTTAAGCACTACAGCTGGTTCATTTATGGAATGAACAATCAGTATATGAAAAGATGGATCTGAGTGGAATAATAAATATACAGTGGGCCAGGATCTGAAAGACTGAGAATGCCCTAGGATGGATGACTTTGAGGACAGGGCTGGTGCCTGGTCCAAGTATCCTCAGGTGGCTATGTTGTCAGCCTGACTCTTGAAGGAATTTGCTGACCTGCTCAGAAATACACCCATAATTCACTCTGACCCAGCTTAATGCTGAGCTGAAAATTTATGGACAGATCTAAAAAGAAGAAATAAAAATGATGGATGTTAGAAATTATCCTATGATATAACTGCTTTCCTTAAAGGAATTAAAATCTCATCCAAATATGGGTCACCGGCCTTCCTGGTGGAGACTACTTTTCGCAAACAACATTGGCATTGCTCTCTGAATGGGGGTACCACACATAAATGGTTACATTAAACCAATGGCTTGGAAACATCAGGACAGTTCTCCTTCTGTTCTTCACAACTGCAATTAGATAAAATTAAATTAGCCGAATGTTTCTCCGCTAAGTAAACAGATCACAAATCTTCCACTGAAAGCAGGTGATGATTTTCTAAGATTGCTACAGATAACAATTCAAAATTGACTTGATTTCCCTCCTTTTGTTTATACAATATGTATGCATTGTAGAAGATAATTGAAATATATTGAAAAATAGAAAATATGGGCTCTATGCTTTTGACCGATAGAAAAGCATGCAGAAAGCTTCAGTTGACACTTGGGTACATGCTCCATCTTTCTTCCACTCATATGCATTTTTATGTAAGTTAAGGTTACTACATATATACTTACATATTCTGTTTTTCCACCCCCCACCCAGTTAACATTATTTTGAAACATTTTGCATTCCAATAAAACTTCTTATATCATCATAACAATTACCCTTGATTTACCATAATTTTTTTAAACCAATACTCTCTGTCTGGGCTCTACAGTTATGAGAATTTCTTTTAGAAAGCTCTATTAACTCTCCTAACTATCAGTGTCTTCACTGGGACCACAAACCAATCTTTTAAACTGCTTAAGCAAAAACAGCATTAGGAGCAAGAACCTGGCCGTCCTCCCCACCCTCACTCAATGCATACATTACCGGATACAAATGGTTCTGCATTTCTGAAGTTCTGTTCACGCTATGGCTCCTGGCTAGGAGTGCGGATTTAATATAATTGCTTCGGCTGATGGAACAGCTATATGAATATTAATGTTGGCTGAAGTGTTTAGAGGGACACTTAAACAAAGCTTCTTCCCTTTGTGCTGAGCACGAGCAAGAGGTATTATTATATGGTTCACAGCAGCAGTGGTCACGCAGCCACTTAGCAAGCTCCCCGGGGAATGTGGAGGAACAGCGCAGAAGAGGGCAGTGCAGGAAGCGGGGTGGGGGGGGTCTCCCCTCAACCCCTCAGAAGGGAAACGTCTCTAAAGGACTTAGCTTCTTTGTCTCTAACACAACTAGGATTTACACAAAGTTATTGCTGCTTTTTCAACTTTTGTTAGATAACCAGTCTGCCTTTGTTGTCTCTCTTGGAAAAGTGGTTCTCTTTTCCAAGAACTGTTTGAAGGAGTTGGGAGGACCTACTAAGATTAATGCTATTTTTTTCTGACTGGATCAGGAGATAACAAAAGAAATGCTGTCAAGATTTCTTTTGAAAAATAAAATGCTATTTTTTTCAGGTTGCATCCTAATAACTGAAAGGGTATGTGAAACTTGGAGCAACGCTTTCTCAAGATCTACTTAAAAATGTTTTTTTTAATTTTCCTGATTTTGAAAGTAGCATACATTCTTTTAAAGAATACTTGAAAGACAAATATAAAAAAGAAAATGAAATCCCCTGGCACCTCAAAACCAAAGTCACCAACTATAACATGGTGATGAAGCTGTTGGTGGACTTTTATCTATGAATGTTTCTTCCCACATAGCTGAGGTCACATTACATTTAAAAAGTGTATTTTATTAATTTACTTATCATAGGAGCTTCTAATATCATTTAAAATTCCTTGTGAGCATTTTGAATGACTACACTCTCATTTCTTTTAAAATGCTCTGAAATACTTGGTCATTCAGATAAGCATCCATACATTCTCTCTGCACCTATCTTCCCCTTGATTTCCTATTCCTTCCTCTGAATCCTAAATCTTTCTTGAGCCCTGGTTTCTTTTCCCAGTTCCAGATGCGCCTTTCTGAATAGCTGTGGAACATTCCACTTGGATACCCAATGGCCCTTTAAATGCAACAAGTCAAAGCCAAGCTCGTCGTTCCCTCGCACCACCCCTTCCTCTTGACTGGCTACTTCTGTTGCTGGTGCCTCCATCTCCTCACCCATCTGGACATTAGTCACCTCTCTCACCTCCCCATATCTGCTCCCCACATCCTATCATTTACGTCCCTTCAGACTCTCCTCCTAGAAGGTCTCAGCCACCTGTCTCTCACGTGCCAAATTCAGCAAATACAGGATACCCAGTTAAATCTGAATTTCAGATAAATAGATACATTTTTAGCATATATATATGTATCAGTTCAGTTGCTCAGTCATGTCCCACTCTTTGCGACCCCATGGACCACAGCACGCCAGGCCTCCCTGTCCATCACCAACTCCCGGAGTTTATCCAAACTCATGTCCATTGAGTTGGTGATGCCATCTAACCATCTCATCCCTCTGTCGTCCCCTTCTCCTCCTGCCTTCAATCTTTCCCAACATCAGGGTCTTTTCAAATGAGTCAGCTCTTCACATCAGGTGGCCAAAATACTGGAGTTTCAGCTTCAACATCAGTCCTTGCAATGAACACTCAAGACTGATTTCCTTTAGGATGGACTGGTTGGATCTCCTTGCAGTCCAAGGGACTCTCAAGAGTCTTCTCCAACACCACAGTTCAAAAGCATCAATTCTTCGGTGCTCAGCTTTCTTTATAGTCCAACTCTCACATCCATACATGACTACTGGAAAAACCATAGCCTTGACCAGATGGTTGACATTACTTTGTTGACAAAGTAATGTCTCTGCTTTTTAATATGCTATATATATGGCCCACTCAATATTTAGGAAATATTTAAGCTAAAAATTATTCTTTGTTTATATGAAATTCAAATTTAACTGAATGTCCCTGTTTTATTCAGCAGCCCAAATCCTGTCTCAGTTTCTCCTGCCCACAACTTAACACCTTTCATCCATACTATAAGCCATAAGTCACTGAATAACCTCCTTGTCTCTATGTCAAATTCATTAATTTTTGCAAATCGCAGCTTTAATGGTATCGCACTTTACTCACCACCCTTGGCAGTTTCCCACTGCCTAGTGTCCCTCAGGCTCCCATTTAGAAACATCAACAGGCTAGCACACACCACTTCTCCAGCCCACGTCCCACTGCTGCCTCTCGGGTCCAGGGTAAGTGCTGGTCTCGTGCTTACAGATCACCCCACACTCTCTGTTCCCTGGCCTCTCACACAGTTCTCTCCGTCTACGATACCCTACCTCACATGACCAAATGCCGGCTCCACCTCCACAAAGCCACCACCCTAGGCTCAGCCTTCACCACCTTGTACACAGACATGAGTAAGCTTATACCATCATCTTAGCAGGTCAGAAACAGTTGAAAATCAGCAATTTCACGTGGTTTTGGCTAGTGTAATATAAGATCCCCTCTCTGGTGCTTCCCTGCCTCACCATCTTCCCAATGTTCATTTCTTCAGCCCATTCCACAAAGAAACAATATCAAGCAGTGACTGCCTACAGCAATGTTTCTCAAGTCCCGTCCTCTGTCCACCACAACGCACGACACGGAACTGCTCCATGAAGGGGGCCAGGAGGGCAGATGTCACGGCTCCACCCTGGAGCTGCAGAATCAGGGTCTGCAGGGAGGGCCCGGGGGTTTGCATTGTGATCAGGCTCTCCAACTGAGATGTCTGCTCGCTAAAGCAGAGAACCGCTGCCCTGCACAGAGTGTCTTCTCCATCTGCTCACACTGGTCCCTGGATATGCCACAGGGTTCCACCTCTAACGACCCTAGAGACTCTTGAGGATCCTTCCAAGCCCAGGTCAGTTTCTATCTCCTCCATAAACACTTCCCTGTTCACACAAGGAAGTCTAGAGAAACAAGTACTGTGTCACTTGTCAATAATCATGCTTTTTTCTTCCCAAAGGAAATAGAACATTCATCCACGATAAGAACTTTTCTCTACACCCCCACCCATTCCAAAGAGACCAACGCCAAGTTAGGCTGTGACAGCTGCTAAATAAATACATGCTAAACTAATGTCCATCCAAGGTCAATGGACCCAAAGAAACCAACTCTCTAAGCAAAGATGAAAGTACCTTCCAAATTAGGAACTGTGAGAAGGGAGTATTTTATTTTAAAAAAAAATTTTTTTTTTAAGTTTGTAAGCAGCATTTATAATTTCTGAATTCATATCATTAAAGATAAATAATTAATATGTTTGCAATGGGAATAGATAAGACTTTTCTAAACCAACAAATAAACTCTTGGCTTAAAAAAAACTCTTCTACAGTATTGTAAAGTAAAATAAAGTTAAAATAAAAATTAAAAAAAGAAACAGTCACACCAGAAAAAAAAAAACTCTTCTAACTCCAATATTAAACAGATTCTTTCAGACACACAGTATTATGATTAATACTCCAGCATGACTTGTTTCCTTAACAAATATTTATCGATCATTCACTATGTGCCAAGCACAGTCAACAAACTGATGAATTAAACCTCCCTTTATAATCCTATTGTCAAAATTAATCACTTATTTAAGTCAGATATTTTATCTTGATTTACATAACTTATATGTGAATAAATTAAAAGCTGTTCTCATTTCACAAATCTTGCATTTTTTTTTTAATTTTTATTTTAACTTTAGTATACTTTACATTACTGTATTGGTTTTGCCAAACATTGACATGAATTCACCACGAGTGTACGTGCGTTCCCAAACATGAATCCCCTCCCACCCCATACCATCTCTCTGGGTCCTCTCCTTGCACCAGTCCCAAGCATCCTGCATCCTGCATCGGACATCGACTGCATCGGACATATACATTACATGTATACTATCATGTAAAAGGGAGTATTTTATTAAGAAAAAGAAAAAGAAAGATTCCACCTGTGAACAAGCGTTTACAACTTTATACATACATTTTAGGAGAAAGTCCATGTCAATCCTAGTTCAACAATGACAGAACTGAAAGGAGAAGGTTCACCCAGACTTACTGTGCCAGGGCCTGCCCATCAATCTCCCCCCTGGCTGCTCCCTTCCTCAGGCAGACTCTGGCCCATCCACAAGTCAGAAGTGCCTCCTCTAGTTGAGAGCCACGGCTAGATCTATTCCAAAAAGACACTGGACTCAACAGAATAAACGCATCATCTTTCCTCCCTCTCCCGCTCTGACTCTATTGCTTGTCAGTTGCTGCTGGAAACTATTCTCTCTCCTCACCTCCCATCTCCTGGAGGTCCTTCCCCTCCTGTTCTTTCTGGCACTTCTTCCCCATCTCCTTTCCATCACTTTACTCAGGTCCTTGTGATTTCTCAACTGAGCCTCCCGACTAGCCTCCATGTCTCTGTATTTGTGGAAACCAAATCTTCACATCTTTCCCATGTTTAAAACCCTCTATGGGCCCCTTATCCCTCTAAGATCAAGTCCAGATCCTTATTCTGGACCGTAGGGCCCTTCGTAGTCCTGTCTTTCAGTTCAGTTCAGCTCAGTTCAGCAAACAGCCCCTACTGTCTTCCACGCGCTGGGCCATGCCAGACATCTAAAAGCAAAGGACTCAGCTCACAGGTGGCAGAAGGGTAAACGTGCAGCTGATGCAGCGTGAGGGACTTAGCAGACCACAGGAGGCCTTGGAGACTCAACCACATGGTGGCAGCTCCTGCAGGGAGTTAGTGAAGGACAGGGCTACAGTTAGATCTCCAGTTCCACGTCCAGGGCTCTTTCCACTACTCAGTGCAGCCTGGCAACCAAGATGTCTGTCTTGCCCAATATGATGAACCAAAACACAATAAGAACGGAAGACACGAGATGATCCATGACTAAAATATGAATTAAGTACTAAAATGCAAACCCCGTAAAAGTCACTACAGAGATGCTAAATCACAGAGAAACAGAGACATTTAAATACTGCACGTATGAGATGGAAACGGAGAGATGGCTCACACTCAAGCTTAGCCCTGATGAAAGCTCCTCACTCACTTATGTTGGTCAAGTAACACTGAGACAACAACTCACTTGCAGATGCTAAGAGTGCCACTTGGGCAGGGAGGACATGAGTACTTTTTATTCTGGTATCTATGAAAAACTTAAAAGAAGATTACTTTAAAAATCTAATGAATAAAACACACAGGCTAAAGACTTGAATTTATTTCAAAGAGCCAAGAAACTAAATTGGAGAAGCCATGATGTGATTTCTAAGAGAATTCCAAAAGGAGCTTAGGAGGATATCATCTCAAAAATCAGGCAGAGAACCTCACAGGGAAAGGAGAACACAAGAGATCATCTAGTATATTCTCTGTCCTTGGGGGACAGCATGGTTTTCAATCCGAGAGAGATGCTGTCTATGTCTGCAGGACCATGTTTTTAAACTGCAGGCTGACAGCAGGTCAAGACAGCAACCGAGTGGGTCATGACCGTCAATTTCTTTCTAAATGAAAGAGAATAGAATCTAGCAGAAAATACGAGGTGGCATCTCACGCAGCAGCATTAAGTACTGGGTTCATGTATAACTGTGTCTGTGCACATGGGTATGTCAGTTCACAATACAACGTATACTGAGTTGCAGTCAAGAAAGCTTGACACTCTTCTAGAAAACTTTTATCAGAGAGGGTTTCATTGTTAATACATACGAAACACATTCAGTTATGAGTCCTGACCCTTTTCCTTGTTCTTGGAGTCTGTGCTAAAATTAAACAGAGAATGGGGGTGGAATATCAGAACTGGGAGGAGGAAGCAAATTAGCAGAGTGTAAATGAGAGAACTGGTAACAAGAGGCCAGAGACCAAAGGAATGAGATGGGTGAGTCCTGGGTCTTTTCTGAAAGCCTCCTGCTTCACGGCAACTAAGGCTTCCTCAGCTCTTCTCATGGAGCACTGGATATACAGCAGTTTCTCGATAGTTCATGTCCCACAACCTTCAAGAAGCACCTGTACTCTCTCTATGGCAACAGTCACCAAGCAGTATGATTGGTGTCTTTTTAGTAATGTCCGTCTCCACCAAGTGCAGCAGCTCCTTGAAGGCTGGCCTCACATTTGGTCCACTGCTTTACCCCCACCTCTATGAAAGCTGACTCAGTAAATTTCAAGTGGACTGAAGTGAAAGGCATCAAAGGACCATAGAGCTCTAGTTCTAATATCTGCTGGATCCCGAACCCTCTTCGCAAGAACAAACTGATTTCAGTCCATTGAGCGCAGGATATTCTAATTTGAGAAAAACAACAAAACTCTGAAGTTTCCATGGAGAAAACTGCTTGGACTCTCGTATCTCTCGGCCCAGAGGCTGCGTTCATGCAAAGGACTTGTGCCATCCTTTTATAGAGTAAGAGTGTCTTGAAATGTCAAAGATTCTTTAGGAGGTCAAACTAGGACCTACTGTTTGGACTCAGTCTGGCTCCTGAAGAGACCTGCTTTTTCCAGGCTGGACAGCCTGAGGGAAACAACCACATTGAATCTGAAGCTGCTGAGCTGTTTCAGAGGTCCTATCCACATTGCCAGCTGGAGCTGGCAGGATGCCCAAGAGGGCCCAAGGCAGAGGGCTGGGCTTGGAGAAGCAGTCAGTCAACCAAGGAAGTCAAGAGTGAAACAAGATCTGGTCGTGTGTGTGCTCAGCGGTGTGTCCGACTCTCTGTAGCCCCATGGACTGTAGTCCACCAGGCTCCTTTGTCCATGGAATTCTTCAGGCAAGAATACTGGAGCAGGTTGCCATTCCCCACTCCAGGGGATCTTCCCAACCAAGGAATTGAATCCATGTCTCTTATGTGTCCTGCATGGCAGGTAGATTCTTGATCCTTGTGCCGTCTGGGAAGCTCAAGCTCTGATTGCTTCCCCACAAGAGGCCCAGGCTGAGGGGACATGAGATGGAGCTGGCAAGTAATCATTTGCCTTCCTCACCCTCTGCAGCTCTTCCTACCTCCACGCCTAGGTGGCCAAATCCAAGCCCTCATAGTGCAGCGGTTTAGCTTGGGGTGGGGGTGGGGGCTGATTAGGAAGCCCTGAGTATGAGTGTATAAGAGGGGTGGTGCTGGTCTGAGGCTACACTCCTCGGAAAGGCATATGGGAAGTTATCAGGGAGGGAAATGGGAGAAAGACACCCTACACCAAATGATCAACTCAAATTCAAATTCAAGAGAGAGCCCACTAGTTGCTAGCTACCCTTCTCAGCCAGGCAAATGTCCAGAAAGTTATCACTGAAGGAAAGTCCTCTTTACTGGGGACACTGATTAGCATTAAAGGTAGAGATAAATGTCTTCCCTGCAGCAATACTAAAGCAATGGTTTAACCCTTTGTGTGTGCTGTGCCTTATACATAATCAAATCTGACATCTCTGTGGATGAGGAAGGTAAGGGACAGAACAACTCTGCAGAGTTCAGTGGGCACTGGGAATCCGAATTTTACTTGAACGAAGTTCCAGCCTCCACCCCCTCCTGAATCTCTATCTCAGTCTCCCTCCCACCATCTGCCAGTGTATGCTAAAGGAATACTGAGCATCTTTGGGTTACCCTGGGTGGAATGTAATCAAGAGGGCAAGTTGACTCAGAGTCAGGGGAGAAAAGAGGCTGGATATCATATACTCCCAAATCAAGCAGAAACCAAGTTCAGGCTTTAACAAAGAACACTATCTATGTCTGGATACTTAGTTTGAATCTCAACTCTAATTCAGTGTAACAATCTCTCCCTGTCTCAGTTTCCTAAGAAGGCACACCCAAAGATTAAAAAAAAAAGTCCACAATCTGTAGCAATGTCTGGCAAACTGAAGGAGCCAGCAAACTACACATGTTATCATTAGGACTGCAGTATTGCTCAGTGGAGCAGAGCCGAGGTTCTAGAGTTTGAGGCACTCCAAGATGCTGACTCAATGGACCTCATCAACCCTGAGGTCCTAGGAAACTTCTCTAACCTCTCTGAGCTTTCATTGTCTCACCTACACAATGGTGATAATAAAATCACTTTGTAGGGTTACTGTAAAGATGAACTGAGGATCTGATGTGAAACGCCTGGTGCAGAATAGATGACCATAAATGGTGGGTATTATTGTGGCGGCTTGCCCCCTCAGAGAGGCAAAGATGCCCCCCTAAAGAGGCATTCTGCAGCTGCCACCGGCAACCGGATGAATCTCTCCAAGGCCACGGGTGCTCAAGCACCAAATACACACATGTTCCCCCACGTCCCCGCTCCCCCGACACACTCCCTATCACAGTGCATGGCACACCAGCTCCCCAACAGATCCTGCAGTCCTCATCCATTGACTTCCTTCTCCCCCACAGCCAATCCACCATCAGGTGCTGTTGATTCTATTTCTTAAATATGTCAACTCCATTTGCTCCCCTGCATCTGCCCAGCACAAGTAATAGTTTAGGGTGCCACCAGTTTGCCCCTAGATCAGTCTCCAGCTTCATCTCTCAACCCCCGCCTTCCCTCCTCAATTAACTCGGCAACTACAATCATCTTTCTGAAGTGCAGATCTGATCATGCCTTTCTCTCGCTTGAAGCCCTTCATGGCTCCTCAATATAACACCCCAGTCCTTAATCTGGCTTCCAGAGCCTGACACAATGTGCCTAGAGCTCAGCTCCCTCCCTGACCCCACCTCTCGCCACGCCCCTCCTTGCTGTGTGTGTTCCAAGCCATCTGAGTATGACAGTTGTACAAACGAATCATGCTTGCTCTCCCTCTGAAGTGATTTCACGCATGCCTTCCCCTCTGCTTAGAATACTCCTGTGTCCCTTCTCTTTTCTGTGCTAACGCATGCTCAACTTTTAGCTTTCAACTTAGGTGTCCTTTCTTCCAGGAAGCCACCGCCGATACTTGAATCCTGGGCAGGCGTCCCTGCCACTATATTCAAATGTCTGCTTATTGTTCCTCCCGCAGCAGAGCTCCCGGAGGACAAAAGAATCATTTTTGTCATTGAAGGATCCTGAGTGCTTCAAACATCGCCTGACGCAAGACAGGCACGCAGACGTGTGTGTGTTGGACAGATGCCTGGATGCTGGCCACTGGGCCAGCCCTGTGAAGCCACCTCTGGCTGAAGGAGGCAGCGAAGCCGAGCCGCCAGGAGGCCTCCACCCAGCAAAGGCAGCACCTACCTAGAATGGCCACCACCTCGTCATCCTGGATCACCTCCAGCGAGCCGGAGACCACGAAGCACAGGCTGTCGACGCTCTCCCCCGCGTGGTAGATGAGGTCCCCGGGGGCGCAGTGCACCGTCTGGAACTCCATGGCCAGGGCCCGCAGGCAGCCGTCGCTGGCCAGCCGGAAGGCCGGGTGCTCCTTGAACACCTTGCGGTTCAGGTGCACGCAGATGTCCGCTCTCATGTCCTTGGGGCAGATCTGCAGGACCTGGCCCGGGAAGAAAAAGCGTCAGGGTCCTTGCTGTGGCCTCCAGCTCGCTGCTGTCTCAGCTCCCCAGGGGCCGAAGCGACACCCGCTAGGCTAGACCACACTCTTCAAGGCACCAGTGGCCAAGACAGCCACAGTCCCTGTGGGAGAGAGAGACGGGGCCCCCAAATCTGTGCTAAACACTCAGGTCAGGGACTTGAGAGCCAAGGGGCTGGGAGTATGTGAGACCCTTCTGACAAGGAAATCCAGGAAGGCCCCCCCGAGTGGGTGACAAACACGGTGCCATCTGCATAGCGTGTCAGAGGGAGCCCCATGAAAGAACGTTCCAGCGGAGTCGCGAAGGCCGAGAGCGCCTGGCAACAGCCCGCGTGAATGAGGGGAGACCTGGTGGGGGAGAGGGGGTTTCAGGAGGACGGCAAGCTTGAGGATGCGGAGACTTACATTATGAAAAGACTGATCTTGCTTCTGAGTGGGATGGGGACACATTGGGAGACTCTGAGCAGGGGAGAGACGGGGATCCTCTATATTTTAAGAGGACTGTGGCAGCTCCAGAGTGGAATTAGCGGGCCCTGACTGTTGGATGGCAGGAGTGGAGCCCAGGTGTTGGGTTAGCCCACTCCTGCAGGCCTCCGGGGAGTGGGGAGGGGACTCAGACTGGAATGTTGCCAGGGGAGCCAGGGAGAAGTAATCAAATCTGGAACACATTTTGAAGATACAGCTGACATGGTCTGCTGATGGACTGAAGGTGGATTGATTTGGAGAGAGAGATGAAGTGATATTGACTGAGCACTTCCTTAGGCATTGCTAAGCACTTTGGGGTCATTCATTCATTTCCACACTTAGCTACTGAACACCTTAGTGCACGCCAGGGATCATTCCAGGCTCTGAGGATGTAGGCAGCAAACAGAACGCCCTGCCTTTGTGTGACTTACTAGTGGGAGGGGACAAATAAAAAGCAAAATGAGTAAAATTCAGCAGGAAGTGCTGAGAACAATGGAGAAGGAAAGCAGAGGGAACGTCAGGAGAGGTGTGATTTTATATTTTCAAGTCTTATGTGTACCAGCTAATTGAATCCTCACATAAACTCTCTGGTGTAAGTGCTATTGTGGTACCATTTTACAGATGAGGAAACTGAGGCACAGGGATGATCACTAACTTGCCCGAAGTTGCACAACCAGGAAATGGCAGAGCTGGACTCTCTGACTAGGCAGTCTCACTCCAGAGCCCAGTTTAGATACCAAGCACTTTCTATATGATACACCTGCCCCAAACCAAAAGGCTTGCACTTTGGCTCTCAAGGAACTCAAGGCAAACTGGGAACTGTAAGAGGCCATGTGGGTCTCACCACCCAAAGAAATAAAAATTTCTCAGTCTTTCCTACAGGGAGAAACACTTCTCTGACTAAATTTTTCCAAGAAACCATTCGTGGCCCCCTTACACAGCAAGCATGAAGTAACACAAAGGGACACCTCCAAGTGGACTTTTCCCGAGAAAGCAGGAGTGTTCCTAAACTAACCCTTTCTCCCATCTTAGCCTGTGAACAAAACTGGGGGCATAACATCAAACGTGCTCAGTGAAGACATCTCCTGGCGGTGCTGCCGCTTCCCCACCCTTGCTCCTCCCCTCAGCACAGACCATCTGCCCGCGCCTCTCGTGCTCACTCCATATCTGCAAGTCCCGCAGCCTCTTTCAAACCCGACTTCAACCTCACCTTGTCCTGGACAGCGCTGCTCCACCCACCCCCTCTGCATGGCCCTGAGCTCTGCATTGGAAAGAGGGGGCCCAACACTTGGAATCTCAGTCCTTTCCTTTCTTCACTGCTCTACACCTCAGTTTCTCTTTTTTCCTCTTTATTTTTTTAATTTATTTTTTAACTGAAGGAAAATTGCTTTACAATGTTGAGTTAGTTTCTTCTGTGTGTGTGTGTGTGTGTGTGTGTGTGTGTGTGTTAAGTCGCTTTAATCGTGTCCGACTCTTTGTGACCACCATGGACCGTAGCCCGCCAGGCGCCTCTGTCCATGGGATTCTCCAGGCCAGAACACTGGAGTGGGTTGCCATACCCTCCTCCAGGGAATTTTCCAAACCCAGGGATCAAACCCACATCACTTATGTCTCCTGCATTGGCAGGCCGGTTCTTTACCACTAGCGCCACCTGGGAAGCCAGTTTCTGCTGTACAACCATGCAGATCAGCCTAATTGTAAGTACATTCCCCTCCCTATTGAGTCTCCCTCCCCTCCCTGGATCCCACACCTCTAGATCCTCACAGAGAGCTAGGCTCGGCTCCCTGTGTTGTTTCTGCTGTTTTTTTTTTTTTTTTTTTAAAAAAAAAGAAAGCACACTGCTAGCATTGGGCTTCCCTGGTGGCTCAGTTGGTAAAAAATCTGTCTGCAATGCAGGTGACCTGGATATGATCCCTGGGTCAGAGGATCCCCTGGAAAACAGAATGGTAACCCATTCCAGTATTCTTGCCTGGAGAATTCCATGGACAGAGGAGTCTGGAGGGCTACAGTCCACGGGGTCTCAAAGAGTCGGACATGACCGACTGACTAACACTTTCATTTTCATCATTGCCTTATGAGGATTGAGGGCTTCCCTCATAGCTCAGTTGGTAAAGAATCCACCTGCAATGTGGGAGACCTGGGTTCAATCCCTGGGCTGGGAAGATCCCCTGGAGAAGCGACTGGCTGCCCACTCCAGGATTCTGGCCTGGAGAACCCCATAGGCTGTATGGTCCATGGGGTTGCAAAGAGTCAGACACGACTGAGCAACTTTCACTTTCACTATGAGGATTAAATGATATATCTACCCGTGCACCTGGTATCTACCCCTTGCGACACCTCGTGGCCCCACCAAGGCACTCAATAAACGCAGGTCCCCTCTGTGTCTCTGTGGTGGCAGGATGCCAAGGAGGAGAGCATGTTCTCTCGGAGCGGGGCTGGAGGACTGACCGAGGCAGGGGAAAATCAGATGGCCAATGCTTAGGCAGAGTGCTCGTTAAGTACTTCCCCTCCTTCAGACTCATTAAAGCAAGTCTCCGGGAAAAAGGCAGATTTAATTTGGATCCTCTCTCTCCAAGCAGAACACTAGGGAGCGGGGAACACTTGCTTGTCATGTCGAAACTGTGCCCTGCGGTCTGAAACTAAGATTTGTTCTCCAGGTGAGTTCACCTTTCAATATTTCCCCTTCCTCAAGCTGAGCTTTGCCGGCAAAGGCATGGAGACAATGTTTCATTCATGGGCCCTGTTCCCAGAGCCACGGGAAAGCATGCGTGAGGAGGAGAGGGGACTGGAGGGGAGAAATGACAGACCCTCTCAGCCATCAGCACCCCGTCGTCCTTGCGTTGGTCCTACACCGGCAGGGGCTTCTGAACACCTCTCTCTGAGGGAGGGTTATCAGCTTGAGACCCTGTCATCTTCCTGGGTTACCTGCCCTTCTGCTCGGTTTGAGGAGAGAAGATTCTTGCTGGTCTCTGAGGCCTCAGAAGCCCCGAGGAGAGTGGCAGCATGGAGGTTCACGGAGCTCCCTGGGGGAAAGGGTGGTGGTGCAGGATGGATAAAGCGTGGGTGTGGGAACAGGCTTCAGGACGAAGGAGATCTGGACTCCTGGCTTCCACTTGTTCGAGTCAGGTGAACTTAAAGCTCTACTTTCCCCGAGTCTTCTTGCTCTAACTTGCGTATAGAATTCTTCGGAAGATTCCATGCGCTACGGTGTCAAAGACTTGGTTTGATGAGTGTGACCGGGCTCAATGCACAAGGGCTCTCATTTAGGATGGTGCCATCACAGCAGAGCAGGTCAGCCTGGGGGCGGCTTTTGAAGTTCTGGACGTCAGAGTCCAAAGGGTCTTAGAGGTCGGCCTGAGCCTTACAAGTCATCTAGTTGCCATGTGTCACAGACAAGGAAACTGAAGCTGAGGGGCCCATGGTGGTCTAAGGTCCAAGGTCGTCAGCTAATTACTGTGAACATCAGACTTGCCCAGCACTCCCACCCTTCCACTGCACACACATCCCCTAGACGTCCCGGTCATCACTGACAATTCCAGTCTGGAATGGAGGCGGTCGGGGGAGGCAGGGCCTTGGGACTGGCTCTGTCCCCAGTAATTGCCTGCCAAGGAAGAGCAGCCACACCAGGCCGGGCTGGGTTCTGCCCTGAGCTGCCACAACACTTCCTCTTCCATTTGGATCAGGACCTAGGGAAAATCCCAGAGCCCTCCAGGGAGACAGCAGGCAGGGGAAGGGAGGAGCAGAGCTGATGAGTGCTGTCTCCCAGGGGCAGCCGCCCAGCCCAGCCTTGCAGTGAGGGCAGAAGAGGGCTTCTTTCCGGACAACCAGATTTACAAAGGCATCCTGGCCCCTGGGAAAAAGAACCCCAGGGCTGAGCGATCCCAAGTTCCTTTCTGCTCCATCAGCTGCCAGGCACCCACAGAACCTCCAGGGGCCGGTTGAGACAGCAGAACAGAAAAACAGGAGCAGTGGGGCCAGTGGGAAGCAAAGCCAGAGATGAAGTCCCTCCCAATCACTGCCTGCCCATCTGAGAGAGGAGGGCACTCCCATCTGGACTCATCCTTCCCTCCAGTCTATGTTTTACACTTGTTTTTTTTTTTTTAAAAGCAGTAGTAGGAAAAAGCACAAGCTTCGAAGTCAGACAAAACTGGGTTCAAATTCAGACTTTGCCATTCTCAACTCTGTGACCAGGGGCAATTAGTAAAGTTAACTGGGCTGCTGGGTCTTCATACCTAAGAACAGTTCCCTCTCCAGGGTGGTGGTGAAGCATGTGAAGCAGGAACGCAGGGCCAGAAGTGCAGTTAGGTATCTGCTCTTAATACACTTTAAGACGTGCTAGCTGGTATACAGCATGGTTTCGTTATCGCTATTATTACAGCAGATATTCAACAAAATCAAAGTATCCTCCCTTTGAGGCTGGGATCAGTTAAATTTAGTTAAATTTTTCCATTTAAACTGTCAACTCTCAAGGGACCCGTCTAATGGAGAAAGACCAGAGTGTGAAGAGTGGACTCCCACGACACTGAATTTGGCTTTGAAGGTGTCATAACGTATTTTTCAACAGTAATATCATTCTGTTTGCCTCACTCTAACAAAGGAAGGAATCAGAATTCCATGAGTACTTAGGGAATGGTGATTAAAGAGAAAAAAAGCCATTCCAAAGACTTAAGAAACAGAAAAACTAACCTAGGATTACATCTTTGCTCAAAGAAAATATTACAAAGGAGATCATTCACAAATGATCATTCTCAAGTATCTTTGTTCTTTCCAGCACCACCAAATTTTCTTCAGTTTATTGGAATGAATCTAGAATAATGCAACTTTTGGAGACTGGTAGGGATCTATTGCCATTTCCATTTCACAGGAACATCTAGAAAAGAGCCTAAGGGATGCTCTGGTCAAATCAACTGCTTATTAAGTAAAAGCCCTTGGTCGGTATCGCCCAGACGTGTCTAATGAACAGGACCCTTGTTCAAAATGCAGATTATCCATCTCTATCCCACCTCATTCCTCCTCACAAAAGTCTGATTCCAAAGGTCCAGGATGATGACTGGAAACCCATTTTTAATGACCACATCCTAGGAGTCCCCTCAGGGCCAAGACTAGAGTAAAGCAATAGCCTTGGACACAAAATTTAAGGAGATGTTAAAGACTCAGTCATCAAGACAAATCATGGGGTTAGTCTCTCAGTCGTGTTCAACTCTTTGCCACCCCATGGACTGTAGTCCACTAGGCTCCTCTGTCCATGGGATTTCTGAGAAAAGAATATTGGAGTGGTTGCTGTGGCCTTCTCCAGGGGATCTTCCCAACCCAGGGATCAAACCTGGGTCACCTGCATCACAGGCAGATTCTTAACCATCTAAGCCACCAAGGAAGCCCCCAAACAAATCACAGTGTGGTGCAATATTCTGAAAATCAAAATTCATGCAATGAAAAAAGTATAAAAAATCTGAATTGGAAACTTTGAATCGAAAGTGGATTAGCAGCAGAGATATGTCATCTTGGGGCCTGAGGTGAAAGGAAAATCAGTAATACTGGTCATCTCACCCTGGGTGGCCCTGATTCTTAACAGCATATCGGCTGATAAGGAAATCCTGCCGTAGACAGACTACTAGTCCATCTCCTCTTCAGGAGATACTGATAACAATCTGCCTTACCAGTTTGTAAAATCTCTCTTAATTGCTGGTGCTTCAGAAAGGTTGATGGGCAAGCAATCAAAGTTTCTGGAGGTGGGACCTGGGATTCCAAAACTACATCCAGGTGAGTTCAGATGCACAGCCAGGTGTGAGAACTGTCTGAGGTGGGGTTCAGGAATCCCTGGGAAGGCTGAGGGGTGAGTGGTTTACCTGAGCCCATCGCCTCCTTACCTTCTCCGTGTCGATGCCTCTGGACATGGACCAGGTGGAGACGATGTAATCCATGACTCGCTCGCTCAGCCCCTTGGGCACCTGGTAGAGCTTCAGGAAGTCCCGGACACTGTTGAGCATCTCATGGTACCTGTTGGTGTTGGCGTACATCTGTTGGAAAATGGTCGTCACGTTCCCAAAGATGGTGGCATAGAGGAGGGCTAGCGGCAAGAGGAGGAGAAAGACACACACGTGAGTGGTCCCCGAGTAGGACCCAAGAAAGTCAAACTTGCCCAAAGCAGGCCAGGGGCCAGAGTGGCTGCTCCAGAGAAGACAGTCCTGACCTTCTCGGGAGAAGCTCAGCCCAGGAGACTCTGGGATTGGACCCAGAAAGAGTCTCCAAATATCAGGCCACTAGGTGAGACTTGTGGGAGGCAGAGAGAAGGTGAAGGGAACTGGCATGACTGGGGCCAGAACCAGGATACAGACAGCCGTGCGGGCTGGGGACAGGGCGGTTGAACTGCTTCACGTATACTTGTCACAAAAAGTTTGAGCCATGCCTGAAGCCACTAGTTGAATGTGTTCTTATATGCTCGGTACCAGCCCAAATCCAAGGCTTGAAGTCGCTCAGTCGTGTCCAACTCTTTGTGACCACAGGGACAGTAGCCTCCCAGGCTCCTCCATCCATGGGGTTTTCCAGGCAGGAATACTGGAGCGGGTTGCCATTTCCTTCTCCAGGGTAACCCAAATACAAATCAGCAAATCATCTTTTTAAAACTGTGCTGTCTGTCAACTCCACTACCTGCCGGAGACAGGATGGGGGAATGTGTCACTCAGTCCTGGCTCTCACACAGCAAACAACACAGCAAAAAGACAGACTTTAAAAATGGAATCACAAATAATTAAATAATAGCAAGCCTGCTGAGAGCACTGAAGGATGTTAGATCTTTGTTTTATTGCTGAGGTGCGTGTTAACCCAACAAGCCACTGCATTGTGATGCGGCTCCTGGGGAAAAAGCATGCTTTGATATGAACAGAATAAAGTCAGGTCCCCTCTGAGATGTAACAAGCACATACTACGTGCTACTGCTGCTCCCCCTACGTGTCCATTATGTCATCAGAAAACCCCACATTCTACGTGTAACCTGTATCTGCCTTTGGATGCTAAGCTCAAGTGCTACCTCTTCCAGGAAGCCTCCCCAACACCCCTCCCCTTCATCTGTCCCCACGAGGGTGACTATGAGACTCCCCAAGCATACAAATCTAACTCAACTTATCATAGTTACATCCAGATAAACCCATCATAAGTTGGAAATTTCTTAAGTTAAAAATGCACTTATATGTGTAATCTACCAAGCATCATGAAAGTGAAAGTGAAAGTGAAGTCGCTCAATTGTGTCCGACTCTTTGCAAACTCATGGACCATAGTCTACCAGGTTCCACGGACTGTAGTCTACCAGGCTCCATGGTCCATGGGATTTTCCAGGCAAGAATACTGGAGTGGGCTGCCATTTCCTTCTCCAGGGGATCTTCGCAACCCAGCATCATAGCTCAGCCTAATTACCTTAGACATGCTCAGAACACATATATTAGCTTACAGTTGGGCAATGTAACACAAAGTCTATTTTATAATAAAGTGTGAAATATCTTATGTAGTTTACTAAATATTGTACTGAAAGTGAAAAGCAAGATGGTGGTTTCCCTTTATGATCACATGGCTGACTAGGAGCTGCAGCTCACTGCCACTTGCCTAGCATCCCAAGAGAGTCACTCTGTACATCAGTAGCCCAGGAAAAGATCAAAATTCAAAATTGGAAGTACAGTTTCTGAAGGCATATCAATTTTGCACCACTGTAAAGCCAAAAAATCCCAAGTCAGAGACCGTATTTCTGTCGAGCTCACGCTGTACATACCATTTTGCAATTGCATTCTTGCTCGCCTGTGCCCTTACGGGGTAGTCCTGCAGGCTGGACTCAGCTTTTCCTTGCCATTAAACCCTGGGAGCTAGTGCTACACTGGTGCCCAACAAATGTGTTTGTCACATTAGTGAATTGCATATGTTTTTGCTATGGCTTATTTTAAAAAAGAAGTGACTGAAATACCATGACAGCATATTAAAAAGCAGAGACATTACTTTGCCAACAAAGGTCCGTCTAGTCAAGGCTATGCTATTTCCAGTGGTCATGTATGGATGTGAGAGTTGGACCACAAAGAAAGCTGAGCACTGAAGAATTGATGCTTTTGAACTGTGGTGCTGGAGAAGACTCTTGAGAGTCCCTTGGACTGCAAGGAGATCCAACCAGTCCATCCTAAAGGAGATCAGCCCTTGGTGTTCATTGGTAGGACTGATTCTGAAGCTGAAACTCCAATACTTTGGCTACCTGATGTGGACAGCTGACTCACTGGAAAAGACCCTGATGCTGGGAAAGATTGAGGGCATGAGGAGAAAGGGACGACAGAGGATGGGATGGTTGGATGGCATCACCGACTCAATGGACATGGGTTTGGGTGGACTCCGGGAGCTGGTGATGGACAGGGAGGCCTGGTGTGCTGCAGTTCATGGGGTCTCAAGGAGTCGGACATGGCTGAGTAACTGAACTGAAATACAATAAACTGTACATGTTAAATATACAACTTGGTGGGTTCTGACACATATACACCCATGAAACAATTAGCACAATCAAGACAGTAGCATATCCATCATCCCTAAAAATTTGGTCACGTCCATTTATAATCCCCCTGACCCTTCTGTCCCCAAGAAACTGCTGATGCTTTCTGTAGACTAGCTTGCATTTTAAAGTATTTTATATAAATGGAATCGTATGGTATATACTCTTTAAACACCATACAATACCTCCATTTAAAGTGTATAGTTCAGTGGCTTTTAGTACATTGCTCGAGCTGTGCAATCATTACCACAAGGCGGCCGGCGCCCTCAGCGCAAGCGGCTGCGGCGGCCGGGCACTCAGCGCAGCCCAGAGGAGCCACCCCACGTCCAAGATCTCGGGCGGCGGCTGGGAGGAGCCACCCCGTAGGAGGCCAGGGTCGGGAGCTGGGAGGAGCCACCCTGCGTCCGAGGCCAGCGGCGGCGGCCGGGAAGATCAACCCACGCCCAAGGAGCAGTGGCTGCGCTGGTGCAGGAGAGCCTAGAGGAGCCATCCCACGTTGAAGGTCAGGAGGGGCGGCGGTGAAGAGATACCTCTCAACCAAGGTAAGGAGCGGCGGCTGTGCTTTGCTGGAGTAGCCGTGAGGAGATACCCCACGCCCAAGGTAAGACAAACCCAAGTAAGATGGTAAGTGATGGAAGAAGGCATCAGAGGGCAGACACACTGAAACCATACTCACAGAAAACTAGTCAATCTAATCACACTAGGACCACAGCCTTGTCTAACACAATGAAACCAAGCCATGCCTGCGGGGCAACCCAACACGGGCGGGTCATGGTGGCGAGGCCTGACAGCATGTGGTCCACTGGAGAAGGGAATGGCAAGCCACTGCAGTATTCTTGCCTTGAGAACCCCATGAACAGTAGGAAAAGGCAAAATGATAGGATACCAAAAGAGGAACTCCCCAGGTCATTAGGTGCCCAATATGCTACTGGAAGTCAGTGGAGAAATCAATCCAGAAAGAATGAAGGGATGGAGCCAAAGCAAAAACAATACCCAGTTGTGGATGTGACCGGTGATAGAAGCAAGGTCCGATGCTGTAAACAGCAATATTGCATAGGAACCTGGAATGTCAGGTCCATGAATCAAGGCAAATTGGAAGTGGTCAAACAAGAGATGGCAAGGGTGAACGTCAACATTCTAGGAATCAGCGAACTAAAATGGACTGGAATGGGTGAATTTAACTCAG